>JAAGWQ010000352.1:0-10561 GCA_013396295.1 Fusarium heterosporum
TCGAGAGACACGTCTCAACTGAAACAAAAGAATGGAGAGAGGGTATATCGCCATGTAGTAAGCGTTTGAAAAAGAAAGCGGCATGGGCAAGATGTTTCTGAACACCCACAGATATTTCGGGCTGGCCACACGAAGTGCGCCGCTCTGATTTCTGAACGTGGTCTCCGCAGCAGACATACTTGGTATTGGTATATCATAGTCCCCCACTGTCGATATGTCACTGCATGGCGATGACGAGTCTTTGTAGAGACATGGGGTTTTCAAGACTGAGACTATTGATAACTATCAAGTAGGTTTGTCTCCTCTTTTTCCGTGCCCCAAGACCGAATTTAACTTCGACACACACCTAGCACTGCCACAGAGCGCTGATGTCGCCACGGCGAGCCTTGTTTATCATTACTCCGGAAAGGTCTTCTTCATACCTGCAACACAAATATCTCCCTCGCCTTGGAATAGTCGTCGTAACCTTTGCCAGTATCATCGAATTCAGCTGTGCAAATCCTCTCACTATACATTGTGACAAGCCCAAGGATATGCGCATGGGGTGGATTTCAAGACGCGGCCTGCTTATTTATACTTTTCATCACCTCATGAAAAAGTCAAGAGCGAAAAGTCCACGTGTTCTTATTGCTTCTGCTATCCTCCACGTACCTCTTCACCATTCCTCAACTTTCAATCTCCTTTACACGACGATTTCAGGACTACTCTTCCAGTCGCACTTCCATACACCCACTTAGGTGATCTAACTGCCTATTTGTCTCCAAAATCCCACTTAGCCATTCGATACTTCGCAGTTTGGCCCCCGTAATACTAGCACCTGTGTGTCATTCCTCCGAAGGGCCACGAGAATTGATCGTATATACGTTCCCGTTGTACTGACTACCTCCAGGTCCGACTGATGGTTGGTACCAAGATGCCTTGGTTAAATTGGTCGCGTCAAGGTCCGGATAGACGTCCTTAGGGGACACTGCGAGATTGAGGCCTAAACGAACGACGGCAACGCCGCCATTTGTCTCATGGTTTATTGAATCAAACATTGCATCGCCACTGTTGCATATTTCGTCATGAAGCTTACTAGCTTCGGAAAGCGCATATAACAAGGGCTCTATATAGGATAACAGCGATTGTTAGTTGCGGAAACCTGGTATCTTTCAAATCAAGACATAGAAGGGAGCGATCTTACTCTTGCACCCTCTCCACATAGGTGTAGTGTTCTTGAGCTGATCGCGAAAGTAGTCAACATTTTTCAGCAGAGTCTCGACGAAAATCGCTTCTGTTATTGCAGTCTGAAAATCAATGGAACCAGTAGTACTTTTCATGCTGCCCATGGTTTTGCTCATCGCACTAGCTCTAGCCAGCTGCTTAGATAAGGGGTCTATATATCAGGAAGCTAATAGTTAGTCACTGAGGATTGTCACCGGACAACTGCCATCAAGGAGTGCTATCTTACTTGCAAGGTCCTCCCACATCGGCGTCTGCCCTTTACCAACAGATACGAGGTAATTGAATGTATGGATCAGTTCACCGAAGAACTTCAAACCACGATATCCACTAGCGATAAATGCTTGAAAGGGACCGATATCTGTTTCACTAGTCTGACTGGCAGGCTGATCACGAAAGCGGCCTGTATTTGACAAGAGTTTTGATTAGCCACCAGAGGATGAGATTCTACAGGACGAGGATCGCAAGAACAGTGATCATACCTTCAAGTACATTCCAAAAAAGCAGTGGTCTCTCGGTTGTATTCTTAGCTTGAAGGAGACCGTGCAAATAGCCAGGATTCTCTATCTTGTCCAAGTCGTCGTTGGAAAATCGATTTATGATTTTGCCAGGTAAGAACACAACTTTCTGCTCGTTATAATTGTCAAGAACGAATGTAGACCTGGAAAGTTCTTCGGCAAAGAGGTCTATATATCAGAATACTACAGTTAGTTCTCGGGGGTGATGATATGCCATTTTGGCGGAGATACAGAGGTATTCTTATCTTGCCTCTTAAAAGTTCGAAAACTAACGCATCATTCGCATTTTTGCTTACGTCTTCTAAACTGTCGATAGATTCCTGGAGCCCCTCGACGAGCCTCTTTTGAAGGCCAATGTTGCTAGACGAAGGAACTTGCATAATCAATACGTAAATTGAAGGGGGCTTTGGTCGCGAGATAGTCTGCGGTACGGTCCTGCGTTGGTATGGATGGTCTATTCTCCGACGTTGATAGAGAGGTACGGCCCCGTTGGTGGATAAGCCGTAATGGGAGGTGCAAGAGGGAGAATATAGTAACAGACTATGTCAAGACGACGAACAAATGCGATACTGAGAAGACTTGCTTAGAGTAGTTGATGAAACCTTGCAGAGAAAGCGAAAACACTTTGTGCTGAGAAAGATTGTAAAAGATGAGGTTGGAACCACGACCCGGTTGTAGCTGGAAAGTGATGATTAGAGCAGTAATGCAAACGGAGGATAGAAGGGCGCAACGAGCCTTTATAATCTATCTCCTGCTGATCAAAATAGCGACCCATGAAAACACACTGGCCGCTTAAAGAGCGGTGTGACAGTTGAAAGGCTGGTCGGTGAGGGAAGTTACAAAAGGCTACTTGTAAAGGGATGTCGTCTCTGGAACAACGGACAAAATCTGTGTTTTGCAACGCCACGTCACCATGCAGTGGTCTCTTCAGTCGATAGCTTCACTGATCTTGAGTACTTTATACTAGCTTACCCTCTCAGGGAATGCCTGCTGTAAAGTGTCAAGAACCTGACAAGCTAGCCTTGACTGAATGGGTGTCCTCACTTGTTGGCATAGTCTCAGCATGCGTTGGGGCATAGCGACAAGCCTTGGACTCTCGTCATAAATGATACCGTTCAGCCTGATACCATGAACGGGGTACAGTCTGTCCATCCACTTATGAAATTCAAAGCCACTACATAATGCCAAAGAGAAATCGCACTTCGCACAAACCCTGCTTAGCAGGATCTTAAATCCAGACTTTCTGTATAAAGCTAGAAGTATTATTGAGGTTTTAAAGTCTGCTTATCATTGAGTATTCCTTCGCCGAAAGATATGGCACTTGAGCTGTGAACCAACCCTGCGAAACGGGATGTGCCAGGTATTGCATAAATACACCGAATGGGTTGCGCTAGGTTTGTGTTGCGACTTCTTTGCTGACGAGGCTAGCCCGTCAGTCGCACGTTTCGAATAAGCTCAGCGGCTAACCTTACATATAAGTAACAGAGCGAAATATCTTGGAATGAATTACAACGTTGCTTGTTTTCATCACTTGGAAATCTCAATACACTAGTGCGATGTCTCACTCGAACGGCTAAAAATCCCCACTTTCAACTCTCTCGATATAATAATAAACCTGCCTACAATCACAAAGTTTCTTTACTGACCAAACTAGCGTCAAGGATGATATGTATGCTGGGCGTGGGACATAAAATGTTGGCAAGCTGATTTCCACTACACTACGGATGCCTCGACCTAATTCGTTCAGGATGAGATGTGCTAGTAAACTTCTTTTGGTCGAAGGTTTCGGTCATCACGTCCCGAATAACCGAAACCAGAATTCGAAGAGGATCACTGTGAGTCATTGCAGTACTAGGACTCGGTCATCCAGAAACCCCAGATCCAATTCTTGGCCCTGCTCCTCCTCGGATGGTTGGGTTTACCCAACGCTGCGGTGCGTTCCTCCGACCCAAACTCGGCTGATACTCGAATAATTGCCTGCAGATCCTAACAGCTTTCGAAAAGACATCCATCCGGTGACTGACTTAAAGCCTAACTGGGGTTATACAACTGCGTCAATCGACCAGGTAACTGCTTTGTATTCTCATTAGTCGAAGACTCGCTTTCGTGTTCCATGGCCCAATTCTCTGCCATCTGGTCAGTGGCCCTCCGTGGCAATGTTCCAGGCTTGCCTTTATACGTATTACGGCCGCTTAACATCCTTGCCCACGGCCATAGTAGCGTTACTGTTGACTATAGGTTGAATGGCGGATGGACGGTCATAGGCAGTGCCAACAAGCCTTGCGATCGCATTATTGTAAGAAAGAAACGAGAAACTCTGTTTCAATATCAACTCGCCAAACGTATCCGACTAGTATAAAACATCTTTCTATTCCCAGACCTTACCGACATGGTCTTGTACAGCTCTTACATTGATTGTGGGGGCTAAAGTATTTTGAAATGTCTTTTCGGGCGAGAGCTTATTCTCGCGTTGTACTTTAGAAAGTACCAGAGACTAAAGTGTAACGCGAGAATAAGCTCTCCGACAAATAGACATTTCAACATTACACAATGATAACACAGTAAAGGCCCTATACCATAGAGACTACACCTGTGGTGCCTTCAGTCCTGCTACCCTGTTTCGGAGAGCTATGAGTCTCTACTATTAGCAATAACAGAAAGTTGTCTCGAACTTCGAGAACAGGTCTAGTTCCTTAGCGGTGACTGGTCGTTCCGAAACCGTGAACTTGATGGGCCCCAGTAAGAGAAGAGTTGATCTTAAATCTCCAGTAATCTCCACATACATCGTCAAGGGGCTCGGAGATAGGGGCCATATACTCGAACGAGCTGCGGATTGGATTCGCGTCGGGTATGAGGCTGTTTGCAACTAGAATCAGCCAAATTTAACGGGGCATCACTCATAAAAGGAGAGACAGTAGGGAGGCCGAGCCCTTAACACCATAGATCAAGAGCCGTTAAAAACCAGATGGGCTCAACATGTTTGGAAGGTATGTGACATCGATATTGTTGGTCACAGATATTAATTTGGTTCTGGACCGCCACATTGTCTAGTTTGTTGTTCATCCTCCCAGTCTGGGTTGCAAACGTTTATCCTGCCTCATTATATTTCGTCACGCTCTGTGTGACGGTTGTAATTATAATGAAGATCACTTGGGTCGAGTAGAAACCTTCAAAGCGGTCAGCTTCTCTCCGTTGACCGATAGTAGCATTTCAAGACACATCGGCTGTGATCAGGACCATCCAGTCCACTCTCCCCTACTCCTTGGCCTCTGCTGTTCGGATCAAATTCACGAACATGGTTAAGGCACGTGGTGATTCAATTACAAAATCACGTCGATGAATAGAGACGACGGCCGTGGTATTTGTGTAAAGTGGTGCTTATAAAAAAGGTTCTCTCGCAGGTTTTTTAATGCACTAGTGGCCCTTGAGTACCTATATCTGTCCTGATGTCCCACTCTATGGCTGTTGAGGCGACTGCGGCAAATGCCAGGCGTTATATCAGTCATGATTCCACTGCAGGTTCGGCAAGGAGAAGAGTGACTGTTGAGACATCGGCTTTAAGTCATCCTTGACCGAAGAAATTGGTCCAGAGGATTTTGTTCTTAAGATGGGGCTCCTTCCTCCATACTGCCTAGAACCATCCAGAGATCAATTGTCGAGGGAGATGTCTTCGCGCTCGTGATATGTGGCCGCTTGAGCCCGTCATGCCATCCTGTGAAAGGCCCCATGCCGTGCTTGACTTTTGTTATTTGTAACACCTTGAATGACAAATCTTACTGTTTGTTCCGCTTCCAATATCTGTTCTAAGGGACGGTACAATAATGGTTAGTTCTTCGGATCCAACTTCTTACAACTCTTGCTTGAATAGATCCTCCTCTCCACGGCACAACCGACGGCATATGAATGGTTCCTCTTTCGCTGGTCTACATACTTCTGCTTTCTGGTTCTCCGGTTTTTATACTTCTCAGCAAGTAGCCTAATATATTTGTCAAAATTGTCGGGTTTGGACATTGTGTCATGACCAGCATACCGATCGCAGAAATCGCCTAACAATGTGTCGAGTAAGTTAAGGTTTTCCCCTACCGCCCTTGCTGATCTCTATGTTGTCGAGCGAGGCAACCTTGAAAGGAAGGGTTACAATGATATCTTGAAGCTGACGTCAGATATCTGTCCGAGCAAATGATCAACATATGGTGTGATCGATTAAGGACCTACGAGCAGTGGCGGTACTTTTGGGTACCTCGACCATCAAATCAGATAGTAGTTGCGGGCACGCAAAATGGGCCAATCCCGACAAAAAAGCCTGCTAGTGAAGTAGAGTTATGTACCTGGCAGGTCTCCACCCTAGAATTACAGAAAAACATTCGTCTGTGCGCGCTGACTAATGACCTGGTCCGTTACAAAATCCTTGCCACGACGATATAGTTGCTACTAGGAAACGGCGTTGGTAAGTGATGAGACTCGAATGGTATTTTATACAATATTAGGGTCTCGATAGCGAGTAAGTATCTTTGGTGTATTCGCATCCCTATATGGTCTCTTATTTCTTTCTTGTACACAGACACGAAAGCTGAGTAGCCCTAACTACTGTATGACCATCGATAGCAATGCCATTTCGCTGTGACATTCTTTGGTATTGTCTTGGGTTTTCAATGCCTAATGCTACTCATGGGATGGAATGAAACTGAAGATAAAGTCAGGAATGTGCCCCCCTTGCCACGTATAATCCGTATCAGTCGCCATACGGGTATGTGACTGGTCAGAGCAACCAGCACGAAACCCTGTGGCCATTTGAGAAACAAGACTATGATACTATGCACCGCACTATGGCCTATGGCACTGGCTCGAAGCGAGGCGAGCCTTCCAAGAGCCATCAGGATCTGTACGAGGAACTTGGCTTCCAGCCGAAGTGACATTTAATCCGGACCAGCGCAGTAACGAACCGTAAGCAAAGAGGCACAAGGCTATGAATAGTATCTAGGGCTGTTAAGCGTTTAAAACCTAGTCCATCGCTTAGGTCTCTGGAGTCCTTCTTAGATCCTTGTTTCCCCATTTCAAGAGGTGTTGACCGACAAGTGTCAAGCTAAACAAGGTTCATGTGCATCCACCTAAATCCAAGCACACGCTACTTAGATGCGGGTGATCGACGAATAGCGAGCCTTTATTGGCAAAGTTTGAGAGCTATTTCCACTGAGCTTTCAAAACCTTGTTAGAACAGTGGGCGGCTATAATTAGGTTCGCGATGACCAATGACACGCTGAACTTACCCAAGTATCAATATGCCCTCACTACTGATAAGTAAATGATAGACAGGGACTCTTGTTAGAATATGGGACGCGTCACGTGCTTCTCACAGCCCACAATACCAAAGATACCAATATAAAAACTTTTCTTTTGCTTAGATTTTAGTTTAAGAATCATTAAGCTTCGAGGCAGCTCATACGAAGAATCACGGGGTCTCTCAAAATCTTGTCATTACATCTAGGCCATCATCGTGACCTTGGCAATCCTTTCACAATAACACAATACTTATGTCTCGGCTTTGCCCATGGCCTCCTAAGTCTGCCCGACAAAATCTGGAACCATTCTCTCTACATCCGCAATTCGCTTGGGACAAGGTTCTTATATACATGAGCCCAAATTATGAAGAGCGCTTTTGGAAGGCCGTTTCGCAAATTATCTCTTCGCGAGACTACAGCTTTAACGGAGATACGCTACGTGGTGCTAGGGTGGAGTTTCTGCTATGGAGACAGCTTTGTCGTATGGGCTTCATCAACAAACTTACTTTATATCTTGCAAGCCTTTTTTCTGCTAAGTTGAGAAACGCGGGAAGATACGAAATCGCAGAACGGTTGCTGAGATGCATCGTTGCCTATGACGCTAGTTTGCACGATGAAGACCTGGACTCGTTGTGGCTTCAGGAGCGTCATGCGGCTGCTTGCCTATACACGGACGACGGTCGAGTACAGGAGGGCATGCGTGCATTTATTCTCGCAGCTTATAAACATTGGATATCAGGGCGCCATTTTTCATGGTTCAATGCACTAAAATGGACGGGGTTTGGCATCATTCGACTGGGACATCTTGACGCTGCTCGATACTACCACTTGAAACTAATTGAGTGGATTCTGGACCCGAGCCTCGAATTTGAGTGGGGAGATAGAATATCCGGTGCAGTAAACGCCACTCACTCTCTGGTATCAATTCTAATACGGCAGCGTGATTATGTCGATGCTGAACGGCTAGGCCAAATAGTTTGGGAGCGAAGGGTAAAAACACTTGGCTCCAGCCACTCTGATACGCTGAACAGCCACTATAACATCGGAAACATTGCTGCTTGCCAGGGAAACACCGAGGAGGCGAGGGACATATTCTACGAGATCTTTGAAAGAGCAGCGGAGGGGGTTGGTCTCCAGCATGCTCTGACGGTTTCAGCCCTACAAAGGTACCTCGTGCCTTCACCGTCATGTCCGAACCACAATCTGTTATGTGGTCTGACTTTCGGAAGCACTTGTCGTCTTATCTGGCTTGCACTGAAAAAGAAAGGAATTGTTAATGTGATTCTTCCGGCCTTGATGAGCTAACCGCATCACGTTTGGGGTTGATCCGGGCCAATGATGCTGGGGCCAGGAATATATGCTCATCAATGTGCTATGACATCAGGATGAGGAACTCGGGCATCATACATTTGAATACAAAAGGAGTTTACGTTCGAGGAGTGGAAATACGCCTCGACACATACTTGTTTTCCTCAGTAAAGCCTTTTAGATAGAAGTGAAGATCATTAAATCTAGACCGCCATAAGGCTCGTAATGCCAGTCGGGTGCGTGCTATAAGAAAGGGTTGATGGTTTGAGTAACAAAGTATTGAATTGCGACAAGATACGTTATGTAAGATTGACAATCTATAAATCTATATTAGCTCTATACTCAAGGTTCTTGAGTGTCAATCACTTTTCTTAATATCACCTACCCATTCATATGTCCAACTCTGGTAAAAGTAAATTGTAGTTAGGTTGAGGGAAACACTGCCTATCCCTTTTTTTGAATGCCTGTTGGCCAATGCATTGACTGCTTACCGCCTCTTGTCATCGACTGCGCCTTTTTGTGAGTCCAGTCGATTTCTATTAACCATATGCAAATATGGTGCCTACGTGTCATCTTCAATACAGGGTGATAGGTACGTTGCGAAGACTTGACTGGGATACACCTCAGTAATGGACACCATTTCCTGCTATCCCATGGCACTCCTACTGGGAAGTCTAATGATCATGCTTTTACTATATTTACTAGCTTTACGTGACCCCTATTCAGCTGACGGGTCAGCACCTCCATATTGAAGCATATCTTCAGACGTCCGCGGGAGTAACACAGAATGTCTTTGTCGAATAAATCTACAGATCAGACCCGGAGACCACGAGTACAACATGATGATACCTAGTGGGAAACCTGCCTAATGTCTTCTTATAAACAGCCGAACGCAAATGCGGTCTTCTCAAAACGGTATCGCAGATTGGAGAGCACGGATAGAGAAACAATGAAATTGTCAAGCGTCGCGTTGGGTGGTCTTTTCATCAGGCGGGGAGTGCAAAGGAGGATGTATGAAAGGATTAGACTCGCATCGCCGTGTCTTCTGTAATGTGAGTTTAGGCGTGCTATGTGATAGAGATAAGACAATGCAACAGAAAAGGGTTTTACGTTCTGACATTACATCACCCTTGACCGGCTCCAAAAAAGAGGAGAGTATGTATATGAAAGATATAAAGGCGGTCGCGTAGCTATCGCGAATATTTTCGCTTTTGCTATATGTCTAGTGAGCGCGATGAGCATCGACATTTGATGCTGTCAACTAAAGTGCTGAGTAATTGTCCCACGAGGGTACAGTTGTTTACTGCAGGCGCGGATTGAGCTTGATTAATTCGGCGTTTAATAACTGGAGCCTCGCGAAAACTTCATTATTTGTTACATGTCACCTATATGTAGCAAGAGTCACGTAAATGGCTGCGTGGGATGCTTCGATTCACCTATCATATAGGTGGACCATCTCAAATTCTACTGCAACGTCATCTGTTGATATGAATTGGGACTTGTTTCTTGGTGGTTTCAAATCTTTCCATCGTCCCTGTTGAGGCAATCTGGCTCTCCCACGTCGATAGTGAGATTTGGATGTTAATAGAAGCTGAAATGAGGACATTTATGTGACGCCATGCTATCAAAGAATAAAAACTTGTTTTGTATGAGCAGAGACATTTGATGAATCCGTGATCAGACCGGCCTCGGGGTCATAACCAACCAAACCTTGTTCACTGGTAAGGATGTTGGCAAGTACATGTCGGCGGCCGTAGCTACCCACGGAAAGAATGGAGAAAGATACACTAGCAAGATATGTTACACACTTCTAAAATTCCGTATGTGCTGGTTTCTACACCCAGTACAGTGGAAAAGATCTCGCATCCTGTCTTGCTAAACCTAGATCTTGATGCAAGACGGAACATGGGGGCGGCCTGTGATGATCCAAAATCTCAACGTTGTGGACTTACGCACCCTGTTGGTGGTAATTAGTGTCGATAATGAAGCTACAGCAAACTCGAAGTATGGATCAAATTGCGGTAGGAAAAGGGTGGAGGATTAGCGGTGATCTGATGCTACAGTACTGCAGTATCCTATGCCCCCGTATAATAGTAGCCTTGCATCTACCCCGTAGTATCTAAGAAATCGATTCCACTATAGACCACATAATGGAGCATCAAGTACATATGTAGTGTAATGTGCCAAGAAATCTAACCCGATCCCCGCGCTCACTAACCCTCAAAATGGCGTTAT
>JAAGWQ010000353.1:0-44325 GCA_013396295.1 Fusarium heterosporum
ATCCCTATCCCTATCCCTATCCATGTCCCATTGATAAAAAGGCCTGAGCGACTGAAATCCGTAAGCAGCCTTGGTAATCTTAACCGCGCTCGGGAATATTCGTCCTACGCCTGCCTGCCTGCATGGGCCACATCAAACTCATGATTCACGACGATGCGGATCTAATACTAATATGATATTCAGTGGGAAAAGTTACCTGTCACGCCTGATCGTTCGCGTGGAAACACCAAGGCCGGCTCTATTGCCGGGGCCGAGGTAGTGGCGGAGGTTGATGAAACTCTCCGAAAAAAGGTAGGTCGGGATTGACAGCTAATGAAGCTTGGGCGTCTACACATCTGCACATACTCTGAATCAATAGCCTTTGTATTGATTCAGTATTGGTGCGAGCATCTTGTTGTTACCTGTAAACCCGTGTGGCTGGGTCGTCTATCTCAAGTTGATCGATGCGATGCGAATCGACAGCCACCGATATGAGATGCAGGCTGATGCAGGTGTACTATTAGGTGGAACCACACCCTGTCAAGGAATTGACAAGGAGTGAGTTGAATACGGAGAAAGGACTGGTAAATGAGCCCTCTCAGGATAATTTCCTTTTCTCTGGGGGAGGGGGGGGGGCAGCTGAACATGTTTTTTTTTGTGGTGGTTGATCTCATTGACGTCGGCACTCAACTTTTGGGGGTGGAGGGGGGTCACTTACAGGGCCACTGGATGACCCAAACCCCGCCGGGCTGCTTCCATTGCTTTGGCCTACCTGAGGTACCTGAATACCTTACCCTACCCGTTCTGCCGTTGCCATCGTCTTGGTGTCGATCCTAAGGGCGAGCAAGGATCACTCGGGGAAAATGCACCCAGTGATTGAATTTTCCGGTGCGTGCCAATCACCCGGGAGGGACTGTTCCCGACGATACGACAACCCATGTCAGTGTCTTGTCTTGATCCAAATGACGGATCTATTTGTGCTGTGCCGTGCTATGCTATGCTATAGAATATCTATACCCTTAGTTGATCCTCAATGATGATGACACTCTGAACAAGTGATTGCCAAAGTATGAAACCCTCATGTGAGTATGAAGCATTCTAGTCTTCAGCTGCCGTGTCCAACACACCACCACATGCCAATACAACACTCAGTTCTTGTGCCGCATCTTGGGCTGCGGGACTAGTGTTAGTGCTTCTATTTTCTGATCGTTCGCTGACTGACATTGTTCCATGTATAATGGATGGCACATAATCTTTCCGTCATCCCGCCCTGCTGCATGTATAACCCTGCAACGCAAAGCTCGCAGCCTCAACGGATCGCCATCACCAAGATGGAGACATGGCTGACCGAAAGACTTGCACGACGGGGGATGCCTGCTGTAGTGCACCCTTGCTCAAGGATACGAAGAGTCATTGATTGGACACGAGGCTCAGCTGGTAAATCACATAGTAAATAAGGGACAAGGGTGGTGGACATCAACAGAGTCAAAGGAGGGGTTTTATTTTTCTCAACCGAATTATCTGTCACAGGGTATCGACCCAAGAAAGCAAATAAACTACCTTTCAGGGGACCACTGTGATGGTTGGGTCATACGGAGTACAGGGTAGTGTCACCGATGAGGCGGGCTGCCCGTTTAGCCTAGTCGAGAGCTGAAGCAGGGTTCTTTGTGGACAGCCGATGACATTCGGGGTGGCTCACATGAAACCTAGACGTTACACCTTGTCAATGACGACTACGAAACATAGTGAGGCTAAACCAAACCAAACCAAACCAAACCTACAGTACATACAGAACCCCGAGAATCCGTGTAAGACGACGACAAACGGAGATAATTTGAAAGGAGATCTGAGCTTTATGATCTGCAAAAGAGGATCAAAGGTGCAAGCGTACATCCATCGTGAACTAAAATGGTGTACGGATATTAGACTGGTAGCGTGATTGTCAAATAATAGACGGCGACGTGAAAGCATTGACTGTAACTACTGCTGACTGACTAGACAATCTGAAATTGCATGCCGAAGCAATATGGACATTTCAGAATATCTTTCCCCTTATTTGAAGAATGGATCCATTACGATCTTCAGCTAATTAATATTGGGTTGTGTTTATCATGGCCCAGTTATTTATTCATTGCACTCACAACTCAAGCTCGCGCTCACGCTCACGCTCACTCATGCTCATGCTCATGCTCATGCTCATGCTCATGCTCATGCTCATGCTCATGCTCGCCATCATCACCCCCCCTTCTAAGGGTTTGTCTTTTCCGACCAAGAAGCAAGAAGCAATAAAAGATGAATGGTTCCGCAACCTTCTGAGACAGGGAATATGACATTGTGCATGGGATGGTAGTCGGGAGGGTTTATATCCGGGGATATGGGTAGCGGTCCCAACGGTTTCTCTCATTTGGAAGATTACTGATCGCCAGGGGGCCTGAGTGTCACGTCACCATGTATCGAGTGTAGCTCGTGTCTTGGGTTTTGTCCAAGGTTGTGCCTGTGTTTGTGTTCCCTGTCTGCGGTGCTCAGTGAGTGCCCAGTGATTGCTCAGTGAGTGTTTAGTGATTGCTCAGTGCAGTGTGTCCTGTTCTGTCCTGCTCTGTTTTGTTTGGGAGCTAGGGCCTCTTCCGAAGATTTTCGGGCGCCCGTTGCGTTTCGGCCCTCAAAACTTACCTATCCCTAGTCCTTGTGATTGGACTGCCCGATCTGCCAGCCTACCGGGCTTGATCCCTGTCGAGAATGATCTTCCTTGTTTCCTCTATGGGTCTTCTTGCCCTGTCAAGCTGACCTAGTCTATGCTTCCACCGTTCTGTTCTGTTTTGTTCTGGCGCCTGTTGACAAGAGTCACGGCACGCTTTGACGATGGGACCGTTGCTGATCGGATCCATTGCTGTGTGTATTTCACAACCCGGGTACCTAACTAACTGCCCAGCAGCGGCTGATATTGTTATCGTTATAAACTCAGGGGAAATTCCTCAGCCCTGACTATTAGGCTGTTTGTGAAGCTTACACTTGCCTAAGTAGGCAATTACTCATCAGACCCACCGTTGGCACGACTCAGACAGCGTCCATGGGGAGGCTCACGATCCCCTTGATACTTCAAGCCTTAAGCAAGACGGTTGAGACTACCTACAACACAGACCTTGTTGACTGCTTGCGGCCTAGAGCATGCCGCTATCCATTCACATCGAGTCAGCCACAGACTGGCGGGTTATTTCGACGCTGAACTAGCAGGAGGTTTATCCATGCCAGTGTCTTGAATTGAGAGAGAGAGCATGGATCGTTAACCCGGCTAGAAGGTCCACTACCGCTCCCGTCCACCGTTGGCTAAAATCACTCCCCTCCATGCTGTCCCAGTTGCGGATCATGATGTTTTGTCCTCCCCTGGCCCCTGAGCCTGGCTCTAGCCCCGGTCTAAGCCTGGCGGACAGTGAACCCCCTCCGAGACCTTGTGTCGGGCTGCTATATTTGATCAACACACACCCTCTTTCGCTGGGATCGTGTAGTAAGGGCCGCTGGGTTGCGTTGCGTTTGCGATGCGATGGTCTCAACCCGGATCTTGGGAAGGTTTCATTGCACCTCATCTGATCTCCATCGGGCAACAAAAGAGAACAAGATAAATTCCACTGCATCATTCGTGCGTACGGCGGCCTCTGCCTCGAAACTCGTCACGATCCCCTCCGCACGCGGTGTATGCCAAGATCTGGGAGTATCGAGGGTTACAGGACGTTACGACAGTTGTCGATCTCGTTGCCGCCCATGTTCAATTGGATCGCACCTTGTAGCACTACGTACGTGTCAGGAACTACAGTATGCGTGCCGGCTATGGCGTTACGCTGACTCCCGCATCTGAATCAGTGGAGGAGTGTATCCGTACGGATATGGGATATGTGAAAATCCTTACTGCATTCTAGGGGCCCCCACCAGATCTGCTCTCATCTTTCATCCCGTCTTCAGTTCCCATTCTTTTCTCTTTATCAATGGGCCCTGGGGTTACACTGACGAATAAGCAGAACAAGATCGACGAGATGAATTAGTGAACAACCGAGACACATCAAACTCTACTGAATGAAGTGATGCAATAAACTCGATGAGCGACATCATCATGGCTTTATCTTCCCATCAATTTTCGGTTTTCTTTTCGTCTCATCACGGGGAATGCTTGTTGGTGCAGCTGCACAAAAACTTGCTCTACCATACAACGCGATGGGAATGTCATTCCTTGCACGAATGACAAATGCTGGCCTGTTTTCAGATCGGCGGGGCCGAAACAGGCCTCCCCATATGCGATGAGGGACGAGAGACGGGACACGACAATGCATCGAGGCGTGATGACTCTGCCACGTTTGGCTTCTGATTGTATTAAACTACCACTTCCGGTAATTGTCCCGTGTCTTGTCTACTCCCTGGTGTTGTAGATATCTAACTGTTACACTCCTTACCTTAAAACTGGGTCCGTATTATGGTGTAGTGCTTGGACAATACTGAAAGTCCGTCCCTCTGTACCGGGTCCTCCGGGGACATGGAGGCAGGATCATGGTAGTCAGCAAACAAACCTACACCAGTGGCTCGACGGTTGAGTTCTACTTGTCTAACCTGGAGCAAAGAGGGAGGCAGACAAGCAAGCAAGTAAATGCCAATAACCCTCCCCGTTCCCGTCCGCCTATGGCGTTGAGCAGGCGGCAACAAGCAACCTACATACCTACCTACATCCGACAAGAGGTGCTAGACCCAGGGATCTGGTTTCAGCATTCTCGCTTATCGCCCACTCGAGGGGATCGGGGCTCGATCCCGCCACTGACACTGACACTGACACTGACACCGATACTCACACACTCCAACAACCTCCAACACTTACTTTATTCAGGACGCTAATTAGTAATCGACTTGCAGAACGGGGATCAAGCTGTCAGCTTTCTCTGAGGCACCCCTACAGCTGTTGAGGCACCGCACTGCTCCGCAGACTCGATTCGTTCGTTGTCCGGAAGTAGACCACATCACTCGCACATGGAAAACCTTATTCCTGTTCCGTTGAAATCGGGGGGTGTTGATTGTTGATCCACGAGCAAACTAGGACGAAGCCATCGCCATCTATCTATCGCCTGTGACGTAGCTGGCCGTTCTCAAATCTTTCAACCGTCGAATCCAGGCACAAGAGTGTAATTGTCATCTAACGCTATCGCCTGAGCAGTGTTGATATCGCAAATAGCAAGGTTGGACCGTAAACAACCATACCCAGCCTTCATCCTCTGATCTGGGTAAGTGTCAGTATAGGTAGAATACCAAATACCCAAACAATGCTGCACGAACCAAGCACTATTCATCCGTCCGTTCGTCCGCTCGTTCTTGATCTCGACAGGCACAACTCTAGACTTTGTTGGGCTATCGTTGAACGAAACGGGATGTCCCAGTC
The DNA here is from genome assembly GCA_013396295.1 of Fusarium heterosporum. Classification (NCBI taxonomy): domain Eukaryota; kingdom Fungi; phylum Ascomycota; class Sordariomycetes; order Hypocreales; family Nectriaceae; genus Fusarium; species Fusarium heterosporum. The sequence goes on from JAAGWQ010000353.1 coordinate 5,390, forward strand.
TAGATTCCATGCCACGCTGTTGGCCGAAAGCTTTCTCATGCCTTACCCGTCCTGTTGATGCTTCCTTGATTAGGTACCTTATTGCCAGTCACATTCCTCCTTACCAGCCTAATCCAACCCAACCGCTGTCGATGCGGCGACTCTCGATCCAGCACTCGATAGATCAGCATTCCAGTCGGCAACGCCACTCTTTAACCGTTCCAGGTCTGTCAACCTTAATTCGTCAATTGATTGAGTTTTGAGCCTCACTTAAGGTTCAGCCATGAGGTCTTTTGTCTGAACTTGGCAAACTTGACAGTCTTGACAGCCCAGTTCGGGCTTGTTTAGTCTTCTCCAAGTTTTACAGCATGACACTGTATGGATAAACAGCTGCCAAGCCTAAGCCTAGATCCCGTCGTGCCCGTCGCGTCCGCCTCACCCGTTCCACTTCCGTAGTCCGTTATTGCATACTATGCTTCTTCCGTCGAGTTGTGAACCTCGTTGAGTCGATGCAAAGCTCCTTCGGTCGCCCCAGTCGACTTCTCCCCGAGCCTATCACTCGCCTGCAATCATCATGATTGATCTGTCGCTCTCCAAACACCCCATGCTGTGCTTTGACCATATCTCGTTGCGTTGTCTTTCCGATTAACTTTCACCATTGACATAATACCAAACTTTAAACATACGACGGCCAGACACGGCTAATGCAACGGATATCGTTCTCAACACAACCCGCACGAGCGTTGGTCGACTTCATCACCTCGTCTGCAGTAGCAGCAGGTTCGAGGTAAGCTAGTGAAGTCCGGCTGGATTTGATGCTCCGGGTATGTCGTCCCTGTCTGGCCGTGGCCGTCCGGTCGTCTGTATCCACTCGGCCGATCTCGACCTCCGGTTTTCGCGGCTGAACCGAACCGTCTGTCGACTAGCACCAACTGATGGTGCCTGGATGGTCTGGTCTTCACTTACTGGCCCGATCGCCGACGTTCTGGAGATAGTGTTGCCCGATCGAGAAGTTGTTATGTCGTCTCCAGGCACGAACGAGAACTGACGATGGTGTCGATGGTGATTTTGATCGCTACTTTGACCAGGTTTGCACTTAATTGTCATATCAGGCGTATGACCATCATTGTGCTTCGGCATATGTGCTATGGATGTAGAGTTTGGCTGGTCCTGACTAACAACTTTCTCTCCAACCTTTTGGGGTGAAGTTGCTGCTTCCTTTTCACTAGAGTCACGCTTCTTTTCAACCGTGCCTTCGCGCGGTGTCGTAGTTACTATGCCGCATTTCTTTGGCCCGATAGAGGATGTAGAAGCGCTTCGAGGAGGCTGCTCTGCTCGATCTTGTTCATGATGTGCCTTTGATCCCTCGACTTCGCGCGCTTTGTGTCGGCGAGTGCCATTGATGACTTTCTCCTCAGAGTTATCCAAGTTTCGGAAGCCTTTGCTCAACCGAATCTCGTTACTGGTGTCAATGGTCCGTGTTCGCGATACTTTTGTTAAGATATCAACAAGAACTCTAGGCCATTACCGCTCGAGTTTGAAACTTACACACTGTGCCTTGCCGCGATGGCAAGACCATGTTGAGTGCCAATGTTGTGTTCTCGCTTTGGAGCGTAGTTGCAGGGGCTGTTTGAGTCAACTCTCTGCGCGGCTTGACACATTACGGGGCATGAAAACTTACACTCACCTGAAGTACCCTCGTCGACCGCATTTTCTCCAGTAGCCGTCCATTCCCTAGTGGTAGCTCTGGGCTTGGTACCTCTGATAAGACTTCCTGCTCTGGCCAGTGCCACTGCCTCCATACCTTTGTCTGACATTCGATGGATGAACATCTCAAGACGTTTGACTTCAGCTTTGTACCTTACTTCCTGAACCATCCAGTGTTCCTCGATAGACGCATTACGACTGGTCTCCTGCTTCAAGGCATCTTTTGATTTTTCCAGTTGTAATTCGAGGTTGGCGATTTTGCTGTGACGGGTGCCATAGGCTTCACACAGGAGCAAGATATGCGGGCGGTACTCGGGCGGCAGCGGTTTGTTTGCAGGAGTCGTCATTAAAGCGACACGTAGAGACTCGGCGATTTGATCAATAGATGGGCTATGCCAAACTTGCTGGGCTGCATTTATAAACAGCTTGTCTTCCTCATCCAGGGCAGAATCCGCATTAGACGACGCCGTAGTGCCTCGATCAGACTGAGTTATGCCTTGACAACTTGAAGGATGTGCCATAGTTTTCTTCTCGAGGTTGTTATGTCTCTCTGTGACCAGAGAAGTATGTTTCAGAAGGTCCTGCAGAGCGGCTTCGGATCGACGGGATGTCAGTTCCTGCGGACGAGTTCTGCTGGCTCCTAGGAAGCGCAGCCAACCTGTATCGGCCATCTCGATGATGTTTGACTTGTTGTGGTTGATATTTTTATATTCTTGTTATTTCTTTGCCTCGGTGTTTCGGAGGAAGGCAGTCCTAACCCTTGGCTGCCTGGTCACTGGCAAACAACAGGTGCGACACTGGCGACCGTGAGTGGCATTGGTCTGCACTGCAGATAATAAAGATGAGATATTGAGTGCTAGAAGTAATCTCTGACAGCCCAACCACAGCCCTTTTCAGTCTGGTGACGGTTCGCGATACGAGTGAATAGAATATTAGCTCATGATGTTTACAAACGGGGAGTTGGCCCCTTAAAATTCAACATAAACTTAACAAATGCTTTTCTTATTCACACAAGCCAAACAAGATCAAATCACTCTTCTCAGAGTAAGCTTATTGCCTGCAACTTTGTCCCATTTCGTCAAAACCAGGCACACCGGGCCTTCATCTATCCCACTGTAATACCACCCTCATCGTTTCAAGTTGAGGATTCAAATACAACTTCTCAACCACTGACTCTCGCTCAGCCTCCATCCAGTCCTCAATGATCTCTCTACCTCGGTAGTATTGGATACACTGTCAGAAACTTCTTCTGCTTGCTGCTTATCTTTTTTGTGACCTCCATTTTCCACTGCAGATGTCGCTTGTGGGTGAACCATACGGGAGAGCTCTGGTTGATTGATTGGCAGGTTCTCTATAGTAGAGCTGGCCTGGTTATCAACGCTCTCTTCTCCCTCGCGCAACTCTAGTGGCCTGGGCTTCGCTCTATAAAGCGAATCTGACTGTACTGGAAAAGTGGTTATGATGCTACTCTCGTCGCCTTCTGTCTCCTCGTAGATAGCTGACAAGGTTGAGCTGCTGGTTATCAGGGTACACGATTTGAGATCTTTCTGAGGGGTGGGCTTCTGGATTGGGATCTCAGGAAGGGGGCGATTAGAAACGTGTGGCGACGACAGATAACCAAGCTCCGTTGATACTTCGGCCTCTGAGAACGAAGCAGGGGGTTCCCCTTTTGTCAAACCACCTGAACTATCTGGAAGAGGAGCGCTTGCATCGGATGCCTCGATTAGAAGATCTTCCAGTCCAGTGGCATCTGGTGCTATGTTTAGCTGCCGAAGGTTTGACAAAGAGCGGTAGTGAAAGCGGAACGAGACAAATGGGTATTCCTTCGAATCGGCCAGAATCCAGTCATAGAAGCAAGCTTCTTCTGGCCAGTCCAGAAGCCCCCCTGAGGGTGACCTGTCAAACATTAGTTTCATGGTTTCTGCTACTGGTCTGTGGAGACAAACCCGATACCATAAGCCTCTTGGTCGCGATGGTTTTCTATCACCGGTATCCGCCTCCTTCGCCCTTTGGCCCTGAAAACTTGGATTTCAATGAAGCCACCATCTTCTGCAATGGATTGCTTTGTACTAGGTAGAAAGCTAAAGCAACGTGCCTCGATGCCATCTCTTATTAGGAGCATGCCGTCTTCCTTGTATGTCCAGCGGGCACTCGGCTCGCAGAGCGAACGTGTGATGCAACCTGAAGAATTTCTCAGAGTCTCAACGCCGCAGTTTGTGATGTTCCGACCATTCATGATGATCTTGAAATAGAAGTAGCGTGACGGCTGTAGCTCTTCGGGGATTGTATAGTAAATCCCGAATCGCGTCTCTAGGATGAAGTGTCAGGCTTCTAGATCGAAATGCTTCCTCTCTACTCAAATGGCATCAAGTGGTGACCAACCTGGAACAGAGGGGATGTAGACAGAGATCCGGGGGCTAATATTTTTGGCATCCTGACAAGAGGCATCGGAGAGAGGAAACTCGGGAAGCTTTCTATTGTTGGGCTGAGTAACGATAGCAACTTCAAGGCCTTGGAAAGAAGGCATGTTGTGTGATATCTGAATCACCAAGATCATGAGTTAAATGAAATGTAAGAGCAAAGAATCTGAACAACAGACGAAGCATGTTGGTTTGCGATGGTTGTACCATAAGCCAAGATTCGGAGGGGATGGCAGCTAGCTGTTGTCAGCTGGCGAGCACCTAAACACGCACGACATTTTATCTACCCAAGTAGCACATGGGGCTGGGTATTCCGGTAGGTTAATAAAATATACTAAGAAAAAATCTATCCTCCTCGCAAACAATACATACGTTCTCCGGCCCTTTCCAAAGTGCTTGATTCGTATAATATTGACTGGAATCGTGGTGATGCTGCAAAGCAAAGAGGTCGCTACAACAAACTCAACTTACACCATGGCAAATTCGTCCCTATTTTTACACAACTATCAAGTATTATGCTCTTTACTGCGTATTACCGGATATTTAAATTGTGAAAACATTGTCGCCGTTGGATGATTGATGAGCAGCCCTGGTGGTTCTGCGCATGGTCACACGAGATGATTTAAGTTTAACCAAGGTGTATTCCTTCATTTGCAATCCATCGATACATCGAAGTCAACGGTCGTACTGACAGTGTTCGAATATAGCTCATCAAGTCTTTCCAAGTCCGCTGTCTAGCTTCGTCCCAGCACCTTCTTTGTATCTTCCTCCTTGTCAATGAGTCCCAGACTCCTTATTTGCTTGACACTGGGCGCATCATCGCGAGCGGTAGCGGACTCGGTTCTGGCGTAGGCGGCTTGCATAGCAAGAGCGCGAGCGTGCTATTCGTTACTGTCAGCTGGTGATTCCTCTTCCAACAGCCCAGATGTAATTGAGCCTACCTCCTTCTTGTGGTGAAGGCACTCGTAGTAGTCCTCGAGAACCAGGCCGCACTTCTTCTTGCCAGAGTCATCGGCGGCAGAAGTGTTAACAACATAGCAGCCCATGACCTCCTGCCAGAAAGGAAAGCAGCGACCAACGCCTACAACCCGGTTGATGTTGTCAGTCGACGAGTCTCCGTACTCGGGCATCGGCACCCTCAAATACAGACTTACCGCCGTTCATGCCATATCCCGACGCCATCTTGAGCCAATTGAGTGTATTTCGAGGCTTTGCGCGGGTCGGGCCAAGTATCGTCGTTGAATCGCGGTTCGTTTTGACGTTGAATTGTTACGTTAATCGTCAAGTGCTTCCGGCTGATGGGTTCACCCGTACCTTGGCCGAGTAGCAAATGGGCGCACTTGGATTGGATCTTGATGTGGGTCTACCTGCCTTTAACCTGTCATGTCTACTCCGGACTCTGTAGGTACCTTAGGTAGGTGGATACGCCACGTGTGGCGCACAGGCAATACGTGGCTGTAGCTACCTACCTCGCACCCTCGTCCGCTCCAGTCAGTACCTGCCACTTTGTTAGTTGAGTTGAGGTGCACATATGACATATGACGACCTTGTCGATGCGAAAAGTCCCAGTTTCTTCCTTGCTCCCCCAAACTCGCGAGTTTCTCCTTAAGAACCTCTTGGTGCATACGAGCTTCAGGGTTGCTCGTTAAACTTTTCATCGAGCCACTGATTGCCCCCGGCTTATCATTATGGCGGCTGTCTCTGTCCAACTGGGCCCTGCGAAGCTGGTGCTTCTGGCTGTGCATTTTGCGACCATTGCCGATATTGACAGCTTGAGCTATATCATAAGTCAGCATCGCTCAATCTTCCGCCCAGAGCTTGCTCTCCGCATACTTCTCACATACCTGCCTGAAACCCTAAGTCCCTCGGTTTACGTGTCTCTGGTGCAGGCCATTGTTACCACCGAGTCACCGTTGGAAGCAAGTTCCATCCATCAGATGGATCTTTCTCCTGTCGATAGCTTTTCAGATGAGCAGGCCTCCAAAAAAGTTAAGAAGCTTCATCTTCTTCCGCTCAAAACCACGGACGAACCTCCAACACATGATGCTGATCCACTCACATCCTTCTTACTTTTGAGAGCATATAGAATGGACGAGGAAGCGGGCATGCTACCACAAGTTCCCGAGCTCCTCTTCCCGTTCCTTCAACACTCTCCAGAACTCCATACTTGGTTGGTATCAACGGTCATCCCTCTGATTAGAAGAAACTATGAATATTATCCGCAAAAACCTATACGATTTTCACTGCTCGAATTTCAGAATCTGCCTGACAGAATAGTTGTTGACTATCTACTCGCTGAAACTGGTGCTGTGGAAGATGAGCTTGACCTGGTCGGCCGCGATCTGAGTGGACTGGTAGGACCTTGGCTACATAACGATTCACGGTGGAAACGTGATGTTTTCAGCCAAGATGTCTCAGGATATCCTGGCGCTGCGCTTGAGCTTTCATGTCCTGGATGGGAACAAGCCCTTGAGTGGCTCAACACCAAGGCATCAACCTCTTGGCGGGTTGCTGTGAAAGTCGTCGAATCCTGGGACGGACCGTCGGATATCGATTTAGGAACCGGAAGTGGCTCCTGGCTTCAGGAAGTCCAACAGCAGTACCTCGACCGGTCTTACGCCAGGGCCGCCTTGGCTTCGGCCTATCTTATCCCTGAAGCCGAGGTGGATGCCCTAGAGGGCGCATTCAGCATATACAATAAGATCAGATCGCTCTTGGACGAAGATTCAGGCGCAACACTTCAATCAACAGTAAAAAGTCTTGCGCCTGTGTCACCGTTCGAAATGGAGTCTTTTGGTGGACTCAAGGCAGGAACATATATCCGAAACGATTTATTGCAAAGTTCAAATCCTCTCACGACCCCTAAAGAAGAATCTCTCGACCTCCTTCCTGCGCTAATCCAAAGTGCCTACCTTCTTACCAACTCCGGGGTTCCTTGTACGGTTCGAAAAGCTGGCGATCTAGCACTTATCCGAGATCAACAAGAACAGAAGTCTCAATTAGGGCGATTCATCCGAAATCTGCCCGCACGCGCATCTGACGACGATGATTTTTGGATCCGAGCACGACAAGAAATTCTGTGGTTATACAGCTGGGGGAACGAACTTCACTCCACCAGGGACGACATGTTTCAGGGCGTTTTTGGCAATGTGACTCTCGAGTTTATCGAAACAGAGTTGTTGAAGGCTCTACTTTCGCGATCACGTAGGTTCACTTGCGTGCCCTTCTTTCTATACAATATCTAATAGTCTCCAGGTTATACTCTGGCGAGAACTCTCTACGACCAGGAAGGGCCAGATGCACCCCTTTCCACGACCACTCTACTGAATACTGTTCAAAACTCAGCTCTTGGAGCGTTCGATAATGCGTTAAACCCAAATCGAACGAGGGGAGGACTAAAGAAATGCGATGAGATGTGAGTCAAAGTCCATTGTTCAAGTCAGGGCATCATGACTTACCTCAAAATCAGTATTAGAGCTTTTCCAAAATCAATGAACCAGGCTCACCCCATCAGACAGCGCATTGAGGCATTACTAAGGGCTACTCATGCCCTAAGCGACTATCGTCTTGTGCTCAAACAGGGCGAACCATTCAGTCCTGTGGTACTCCGAGTACATTCTGATCCAGTCTCAATCATCGAGAAAGTTTTAGAGCAAAACCACAAGGCATATACTCGTCTACAGGAGTTTGCAGAATTGGGAAGCAACATGGTCAATGCGAACCTGCCAACTTCCGCAGGACCATACAAACAGCTACACACATCCAACGATCAAAATGCTGACAGATCTATGGTTGAGAAGCGCATTATAGCCATGTGCGTCGAGGCCGCCTTACGGGAAGACGACTTTGAAACTGCATACTCTTACGTGGTCAGCCGTCTGGGTGTGGATGAAAGACTACAGAACATGCAATCTTCTAGAGCCTACGATGAATGGACATGGAAAGCAGCGCTGGATGCTGGCAAGTACGTTCGCACAGAGAGATCCCAAAAGCCGACCCATCTCGGGACGGCAAGTGGAAACCCTGAGATTCGTCATCTCGAACAGCGTATCGAATGTTTAGCAACGTCTCTACGTATTGCGCCTCCATCTCAGCTTCAGGAGGTACTAAAGACTTTTCGCCGTTGCGAAGAACAGTTGGATGCTGCAATAAAGGAAGAGGCCGCCCGAGAAGCCGCCTGGGATACGGCCGGCGATCTCTCTGGTGTGCCAGGCTCGTTTGATTCACCTGATCCAGACAAGGCTTATCCACCCCGCAATATCACTGCCAGCGCAACCGCTCGCCAAGCTGAGGAAGCACCAATGTCGCTCTTCGATCTTTCCAGAGCCACGGCAAGGGTCGCATCGAGAAATCTAACAGTGTTATCAAGTTTGCAGGGTTCATTGCAGGGCTCGTTCACGTCAGATAAGACGAATCCAGAGTCCGAGTCCTCCGAATCTGAGTTACATGAGCAGAACAGGACAAGAAAGAGAGATCAGCTTCGAGAAGCTGCGACTGGTACACTGGTGTCGGGCGTGGGATGGCTACTCGGGGCCAACCCCAATCGATCCGGCTAACACTAAGCAAGTATCCCAAGTTATTCTTAAAATATCATCGAAGAGAGGAGTAATACAGTGGCGGAATGACAGTCTCCATACGCTGCTTTTTGTAAAGACAGGATAATAGAACATTCCTGTCATGTATTAAGTAATTATGAATTAAAGGGTTTAATATTGGTCAACGGAAAATTGTCACATATACATTATTTTCGCAAGTAAGTACGTCTATGAAAGGACTTGTGTAGCAAATACTCCCGGCGATGTTTGAGAAAAGCCAGGGTCAGTAGAACGCTTGATGACCCAAGGGATGCGTCAGGACACGCACTCCTTCCCTGACACGCATCCTAAAAGGTCGCAGGAGGTACATGGGGAGGTTGGTATAACACATTCGACTGAATCTGGCATATACGACGTCTTCAGCAAAGTTTTCGTCCGTCCTGCTCAGGGGCTTGCCCTACCATCAAGTCAGCAAGAAAGGCCTGAACTTGCAACCCTTACCATTATAAAACAAATTCAAACTCGTAAAACCTTGAGGATTTATCTTCTGTACGAGACAATGGGAGCTGCGCATGCCGATATCCCAGTGACTTAGTCAAGGAAGGCATTGCGAGTCAAGGTTATCAGGATCAACATGTTATTCCGGATTGCTTGTAGAGAATACCTTGACCCTAGCGATGGGAACTTTCAAGAATATTGCGAGTTGTATAGCGTCAAGTTGTTTTTACAGGAATGGTGGTTTGGTTGGCGATGAAACATTTACAGGGTGTTTCTGAGTCAATCGAGAAATGTCAGTCAGGACGGACAGGGCAAGAGCCGTAGCTAGTGCTCGCATGAAACAGCACTGTGAAGCACTGTCTCGCATACCCCATAGCATTATGTGATACGAGCATAGTACAAGCAGTTGAGTCGCATAGTCGCAATCGAGGTTGAGTTTAATAGTCCATGGGTTTCACCGATTAGGTCGAAGTCGACATTTGGTTGAGGTTGTGCTGCCAAAAGCTATCATAAAGTCGTCGAAGACGCGATGGGTGACTGATGAAGTGTTTGATTTGCAAAGATCCGGAAGCTGCCAAACGTGGTCCATCTGTCACCTTGTTGCAAAACCGACCAGCAACAAGAAAACTCAAGTGACGCAGGCCGAGTACCCATTTTTTGATTCCAATCCCTTAGTTGTCGCAATCACACTAAACTCCTGTGAGCAGAGCCTAATTCAGTCTGCTGTGGTCCATGAAAGAAAAGATAACAACGAATAAATAACAGTTGACAGAGGAAATTGGACAAGCAAAGCAAGCAGGGTTAGCAGAAAAAAAGGGATATGACCCTGGGGACTGAATAGTCAGTCAGGTTGTGATACACGTCCGCTATGAGTTTACTGAATGCTTCGGTCGGGAGCACCTGGAAAGGTTAGCGGATATATTTTAAAGTGTACTCGGTTGTAGTTCGAACCTCCATAAGCATCGCGTGTCTCGGATCGAGAAGCGGACTCGCCGTAGCCAGCACTGGCACCGGCACTGGCAGCAGGATCGCGACTTCGGGCGCCATCTCGGTCGGTGCCGCGTTCGTATCGATCACCTCCACGTTCATAGCCAGAGCCACCTGGGCCTCCGCGAGGACCATAGCGATCTCGATCATCGCGACCACCACCTCCGTAGCGGTCTCGGCCATAGCCTTCATCGCGGTCACGGCGTTCGTAGCCACGATCGTAATCTCGACCACCATAGCCACCTCGTTCTTCGTAGCGACGTTCATCACGGTAACTTCGGTCATAGTCACGACCACCAGCAGCACCGCCTCCACCACCGCCGCTGCTGCTGCCGCCGTAGTTACCGCCGCGATCATCGTATCGTCGCTCGTAGTTGCGCTCGTAGCCACGGTAGCGATAGGGGTCATCACGACCGTAACCGCCGCCACCGCCACCGCCATATCCACCACGTCGGCGATCCTCGTAACGTCCGGGACGGGGCTCTGGGTGTGCGTCAGTACAATGTAGATGTCTTGATAAAATTTACTAACCTCGCTTGGGTGGGCCAAAGTATTTGCCGGGGGTTGGGGTACGAGGACGGGCTCTACGAGCTTTCTCAATGCTCATGGTGCGGCCCTCAATCTGCTCACCCTGAAGACCCTCCTTGGCAGCTTCGGCTTGATCGGACGTGACCATCTTGACAAATCCAAATCCACGGGACTCCTTGGTGTGGGGGTCGCGCATGATTTGGCACTTCTCGACATCGCCGTATTTTTCGAACATCTTGGAGACCTCAGCTTCAGAGAGTTTGGGGTGGATGCCTGTGACGAAAAGGTTGGAGCCAGGGTTGATGGCACCATCATCGTCATCTCGAGGAGCGGAAACATCCTTCATGTTACTGTGGGGGCGTGATTGTCAGTATGCAGCGATAGAAAGAGGAGTTTTGAAGACAAACCTATCACCATGGCCGCCAGGTGAAGCAGAGCGGCGACGGCTGCCCTCGTTGTCATCACGGGGACGGGGCGAGGCGCTTCTGTTGTCGCGTTCGTAACGAGGAGCCTCATCTAGAATATGAATGTCAGACATGATCAGAACGTTGTGGCTAGTTTTGATGCAAGGTGATGGTGGTAGAATGCAGAAGTGATGAGCAAGCGCGTCTATTCACGCGCTGAAGCTGAAATACGAACCTTCGTAACGGTCGCCATTGGCAGCCTCGTAATCCATCGCGGTAGTAGCCATCTCGTTTGTTTTGATTTGATTAGAAAGGTATCAAATGGACAATCGAGCCGTAAAAAGGTTCAAGTGCGATGGCTGAGTCTGGATAGCTCACTCGCAGGCTGGTTGGTGAAAGGGCGATGTTGAAAAGGGAGAAAAAAAAAAGTCGGCTGAAGGGGGAAGGGGAAAAGCAAAGGCGCCGCAAGGCAGCAAACCCAGTATTAAGTTGGTAGGTACTGTAAGGACGGGAACGTGCAGGGCGACGGAAAGCTCGCGGCTGGTATTAAAAGAAGCTGCGATACAGGATAATAACAAAGAAAGTTTGATGATGGCCTAATGTCAAGGCGATGGCAAACAGATGGCTCAGAATGGGTCCTGGCCGAGATGGGGATGATGAAGGGGGAAATTGATGGGGGAAGCACACAGCTCCAGCTCGAGACAAAGGGTGACGGGATTCGTTGCACTGGTGCCTCCAGCGAGGCAACTTGTAAGCTGACACAGTCGAGGTAACCTAAGGGTCGGGGTGGGGTACCTAGAGCACTACCAACATAAGCACTGACGCTGGGTATCCTGTGAGCTCCAGGGAGTACCAAGTACTTTCCAGGGCTCCGTTACACCAGACCAGTGTTATGCGGCGGCAGAGGCACTGTATATCAATGGAAATTACTCGATATACATAGAACCAGTTTTCTCTTGCGCACCTAGGTACAGTAGGCAGATATATGAAATTGTTGACTGCTGCCGAGAAAATAAGGCCGTTCTGAAAATGCACGCCACAGAATACTAGTTGCCATATATTACTTTACTATTATAATAGCACTGAACAAGTACGAGATTTTGACAACAAAAAAGCACATATGATTTTATAGCTCGATCTGTAACCAGCTACCTAATGTTAAACCAGTTCGATTTAATCCGAGGCTGTTAGATGATTGTGTGAGAGAAGCCTACCCTAGACAGTACCGCTATATGCCAAGTGCAGGCGGGCATGTCACTTTCATGCATTGCAGCTTGACCGGTGATCCTACTCATCCTTCTATCCATTGATAAAATACCAACCTATCTGTACTGCCATACACCTTAATCCATCCAAGACTTGGAGGTATGTCGTTTGTGCTGCACATTCAGGCCTGTTCGAGATTCTCAGCAAGTGTGTAAGAACAAGGACGCGCTGCGCTGGTTATGTTTTAATGCCGATTATTCCCCAAATAACCACTGGCTGTTTGAAGCGGGGGTTCATACTGGACCAACCAGGCAATTCAAGTATCAAAGTCTATTGCTCGACATTACATTCACTTCCATGCCAGTCACCAACCACTATATACCATATACATACGATTCAGCTACTGCATATCACACATCGCATACAATGTCCCTCAAAGGCAAGGTTTACGCTATAACTGGCGGTGCAAGTGGCATCGGCCTTGCAACGGCCAAGGTTCTTGCACAACGCGGGGCCACTGTGAGCATCGCCGACGTTGACGGTGATGCTATGTCGAGCGCGACGGCATATTTCAAGGAAAATGGCGCTGAAGTCTTGGTCTCCCGTGTTGATGTTTCTCAGAGGTCCGAAGTCGAGGGCTGGCTCGATGTCACTGTCAAGAAATATGGGAGGCTCGATGGTGCAGCCAACGTGGCCGGCATTATTGGGAAGCACCACGGCCTTCGGGCTGTAGCGGACCTAGAAGATGAAGAGTGGCATAAGATCATTGCCGTCAACTTAACAGGAACGATGTATTGCTTGCGGGCGCAGCTCAACAGGATAGTGGATGGGGGATCTATCGTCAATGTGGCTTCTATTCATGGTATCAAGGGCATGTTTGCACCCTGCGTACGATGATAAGTTTGTATTCTAACCAAGACACGCAGGATTCGCCAAACATGGTGCTTACGACGCCAGTAAACACGGAATAGTTGGACTGACCAAGGCGGCGGCAAAAGAGAATGGCCACCGAGAGGTACGGGTCAACGCCGTTGCTCCAGGCGCCATATACACCCCCCTGATGAAGAAGGCGTGGGACATGCACAAACGACCGGAGGATGCCGAATTCGATGAGCCAACTGCCTTTCAGCGACAAGGTACTTCGGAAGAGTGTGCCAACGTTATAGCTTTCCTTCTAGGCCCAGAGAGCACTTTTGTGAGTGGAAGTGTCTATGAGGTGGACGGAGCTTGGATATAAACAGTTGGTACCATCCAGTCTATGAGGGGATCGATCCAACGGACTGAATTGGAGTTGGACATATCGATTTTAATGGAGCTACCGAAGCGGATCGTATTTCAATGCTGATTACCAGACATCCTCAGGGTCGACCATATGGCTCTCTCCGTCATCTCGAATGTGCTGGTGATCCTTGTCTCGCTTCATCGGCTTGCGCATGTCGAATGCATCTTCGCTCGACCTGGAAGGGTCTGTAGCATGGTCCCCATAGTAGTCTTTGACTACACGAAAGACACTGTAGCCCAGATTCTTGTAGAGAGTAATGGCGCGATGGTTGCTGCTTCGCACGAACAAGTCCACGAACCAGGCGTTCTCAGCGTCAGCTGCAACTTCCAGCTGGTCGGTCAGAATCTTGGCAATACCAGATCTTCGGGCTTCCGGGGCAACGGTAAGCGCGGTTATGTGAGCGTGCCACGGTAGATAATGTTCGGAATATTTGTAGGCGTCTGGGGAGGATTCTACCTTGCCCATGACTGTCAATCGCAAAATTAGCATCGAGTCAGTATGGTAAAAGCCCAGGATTAACCCCACTATATCCAACAATATTTCCATCCATGTCCTCGCATACTTGAAATAGTGACGGCCACTTCGCATGATATTGAAGGTAGAAGTTGAGTTCGTATGTTTCTGTGAAGGGATCGAGGTTGCATTTGGAAAACTTATTCACATCGTCAGGTCGAAATCTTCGAAATGTAGCCATGTTTGACAACAGATGTGAACCTCTTTTTCGTTATCCTTTTGGCTACGAGCACTGCCCAAGAGGAAAATAGAGAGGAAAGGCGAGCAAGAACAACAACGAGAGGGATTTAAGGTGAGGGGGAACAGGTCGAAAGAACCTCGACAGAGGTAGAGTTGAAGTGAGAATTAGGAAGCAAGCTGCCCCGCGACATGTGTAACTGGATCATACCTTAGCTGATATTTATGTCATGTGGCTGTGCTATCGAACATCTACAGAAGCGCAGAAGTACTGATGGTATACTATTATACTGCCGTGCCTGACCCAATACCTGAGGATACAATAAACCATCGTGAAACTATATAGACCCGTTCCAGCTTTTTCTTACTATATGCTCAAGGTTCATTATGCATTTTTGGTACGAAGTTGGTGAACGAATCAATCAATGTTTTGCCAGGGGCTGTACCATCATGTCACAGCCACAATCAACAGCCATCAAGATCCTGTTCTGCATAATAGCATTGATATTGCCTGAACCCACCCAGCTTGTGTCCGCATTAGCGCTAAGTCCTAGAGGGGTTCACCTTGCGTTTCGCCGTGAGAAACCTAATTGATGTTGCGCCATTACAACGACATTAAAGAAAGAAATATTGATTAGATAGTAGTGCACTATGCAAATCGGAAGTCATATTCATGGACAATCTGGCAGCAGACTGCTTGCTCATGATAAATGACCAAGTACGGAGTAAATGAGTAATTACAGCATAGTCGATAATTAGGTGTTCCAGAAGCTCGGCCCATTCGTTGTCCCATCCTTTGTCCGTTGGCCGCCAATTTGGTGCGATCAATAGCCAGTCCCTAATAAGGGTCCCTGGTCACCTAAGCCGATATCATTTCGAGCAATACCGACTCTCCCTCGACATCCCTATTTCGAAAGGAGACTGAACGACCATACATTCTGCGACACGCAATAATTTATTGCCAACAGAAACCGAGCGATATACCTGGAAATTTTCGACCACGCACGCGATATAGGCGGTATCTAGTATCTGGCGGTGGAACACTCGCAGTTATAGCCTCGTGAGCACGGGCTGTGAGAGATCACCCGCCTTTTCAGTTCGACGTACGAAAGATGCCATCCTCGCCGCATACTCCCAGACATTCCCGTAACTCATCCGCTTTCGATAGCTTCTCGGGTTCACCCCAGGCCCGAAGGCTCTCCAAGTCATCTGTGCAAGACGCCTCCACCCCGTTCCGAAATAGTTTTAACCAACAAGATGCGTTGGAGTTGAGTGGAAACGGCATGGGAAACCTGGCGGATGAGTTGGCTGATGCCTTCTCAGACTCGGGAGACGAAGGCGACTATACAGACGGCGATGCCAATAGCGACATGTTCAGACCCGAGGGTGAAACGAAGGGGCACGAAGAGTCAGACGTTATGGAAGACATGGAAGCCACCAACAGTCCAAAGAAACAAGATGCTGAACGGCTAAAAGCTGCAAATTTGACCCTTCTCTCGCCACGGCGAAAGCACCAACGACAAACCAGTAATTACGACGGTAGCGAATACGGATCGGAGTCAGATCTGGATTCCCCTGGTATGCCGCCTGGCTTGGTATCTAAAATGGATGCTGTAGAGTCGCTGGCCCGGAGAGGAACAGAGAACTACGGTGGCCCAGCGGACGATGTGTTCAAGAGAGTCACGAACGCATTGCGGGATCTTGGCTCGCAGTCAAGCGTTGAGGCTAGTGCATCAAGGTTTGTAACCGCAGCAATTGGCATCACTACGTTCTGGGACTGATGAGAGATTACAGGTTAATAACAGCACATTCAGCATTGACAACACATTTGAGCCATCAGACTCGTCAGATCCATAACCTCTCCTTTTCCTTACTGTCTCCCCTCGTTGCCCCGCCGGACTCGGAGACAATTGATGAGCTTATACCGTTGCTACTAAACCTTTCCGATACCATGCCACGACCATCAACGTCAGCCTTCAACTCGCTAACAAGCCTCCATTCCCTTACTACTGAGCTTGTACAAAATCTCAATTACCTCTCTGATACATTGCATATGTCTCGGCAGACCACAACAATGGCGACAAGGAGACTAAAGAGCGCCAAGGAGATTGTGGCCGAGATGAGAAAAGAAGAGGAGCTCAGAGAGGAAGGTGAGCGATGGCTTACAAGAGGTAATTGGGGCGAACGGCTAGAGAAAAGAGAATGCGCAGGAGTGTGTGGAGAGGTAATCGGTGGATTTGAGGAAGTATGCAATGGATGGCGAGAGAGGCTGCTCGCGCAAGCAGAGGCACAAGCATGAACGATGGAATGAGTTGAGTGCTCGTGTGCAAGCGGTGCGGGACATCCTCGCCAATGCCCACCCTTCCGATATTTGAACACCGTGTCTCCGTGCATATGCCTGACATGGTTCTTTCTTCCTTTCCTTTCGCTCGAACACCCTTTGATATCTTCTCTTTGTCCACTGTCGGGGTCGTTTGGCCGTGCTGGGACCGACTAAGGCGCAGCAAGGCAGGGAGAGCACTCCTGATCTGGGAGCGTGGTCTTCACATGATAGAACATTTCTTTATGAGAACTTAGAGGTATCGTCAAGGAACGAAGAATAGAATGAAGTGATGACCAAATACCCAATTCTTCGGATTTAATTTCCTCACAGCTGCAGTGAGAGGAAAACCACTTGACGGTGAGTAAGGGAGACATAGTTAACAGCGTATGAGGGGGTCTGTACGCGCAACATCTTCAAGCCCATGTTGTTTTTGTTATTGTTTATTTTGTTCGAGCCGTGCTTCATCTTTAGTAGGTTGAGTGGTTTGAGGCCACTCCGGAACAGCCACAGACCGGTATTCATGTCCTTATGCGACCCAGGTTCGAACCAAAACATTTCACAGGAATTCAGGTGGGGGAAGGAGAAAAGGGGGGCTACGAGGGGGAAGTCAACACGCGACTTAGACGCGTTAAGTGGCGTTTTACTTGTAAGTTAACGCGGACCGTGCCATGGTCGAGGTCCCTTACGTATCTGACGTTAGTGCTGTGTTATGTCTGTTAGCTTAGCGTTTCAATTGGTTGCCGACACGCTGGTCGCTCGGTACTAGACACCCGCCAATCTCCAAAGGTCAAGACACAAACAAGCAATCACGCGAAACAATAGAGACCCAACCAATCAAACCTCGTAGATTGGAGGCTGAGGGCGTAGGTATCGCGCAACATTCATGCGCGTGTCGCTCACGTCTATGAGCCAATTATATAGTCTCTAGCATTTGGTGAAGAATAGCCGACTCGAGGGTATCATCAGAAGATTTGACGGGTAGGCTGGAGTAAATGAAGATGACCTAGGTAAAGAACGCCGAATTTTATACTCAAGTTGGCTGAGCTTTTCTGTCGCCTAATCTAAATGGTCATCTCTTATAGTGCCCTAAGGCCTAGCTTCAGGAAATAGCTATCCTGCACATGGATCTGATCACAATGGCATGTCGCTCTCTGA
The DNA here is from genome assembly GCA_013396295.1 of Fusarium heterosporum. Taxonomy (NCBI): domain Eukaryota; kingdom Fungi; phylum Ascomycota; class Sordariomycetes; order Hypocreales; family Nectriaceae; genus Fusarium; species Fusarium heterosporum. The sequence continues at coordinate 23,104 of JAAGWQ010000353.1, forward strand.
GCTTGAGGGGGAATTAGCTACGCGCGGAATGTCCCGCTAAAGAAAGGCTTTGAAGGGACGTTGTTTGGCGTGTAAACACAATGATGAACTCATAACAATAACACACGCAGGGCTTGGATTGATTGAATTTTGTCAATGAGAAACCCTTGGTAACTTGTTTGATACCGCAGTTTAGATTAAACACTAGTTTTGGCGTTGACGAGGAAAATGTGTATACTTACAAACGCCGATATACCTGACTTACACGCAAAGCAACAAGCATGCGCGATGGCAATGCAGCATAATAATGTACAAGGCGTGATACGTTGGTGTATGTGCATGGGAGATTATATCAAGCCATGATGTTATTGCCGTAGCCGTTCCCTACCCATAATAAAGGCAAGGAACAGGCAGTGAACAGTTGTCGTTCATGGCTTTTTCAAAGATACTGCAGTTTCGCAGCACTTGTTAAAGATGACGCAGCTTTGCTACTGGGAAAAGCTATGCCATGTGCACACCGGCACCTACGATTTGTCGGATTGCCTATGCTGGTAAGTCCCTATTATGAATCAAAAGGAACCTATGAGCAGGAAACATGCAACTACCTAGGCGCGGGAGGGATCGAAGTAAAGTTTGGTATGTCAACGGTTTCATGGGTAGATCCAGATAGTAGATAATTAACACAAAGTGGATGAGTAAGTTATCAATTAGGAATAGCAACAATATTGAAGCAACCTCAAGGAATATACCACGTTGTATTTTAATGACAGCTTATTGTCCCTCATGCTCAATAACACCATCACGCTTCTGCTCTATTATTTTGGTTGTTGTTATTGACCCGCGCGTTTCCTGGCCGTCCATGTAGAGCCGTTCGGGTGTGCAGGGGGGTACTGATTCCGACGCTTGAGGTGTTTGATTGGCCAGACATGCCCTAGCGTGACCTGAAAGCCCCAGTTCAACCTCCCTCCAGCAGCAACATCCCTCACGAGAGCTGGCGACCCTCTTCCCGCCACCCCTAGCGCATCTCTTCCCAGTATCGCACCCGCCCGCTTCGACCTCCATCCTCCACTGCTGACTTGGATCTTGCACCTCACGCCTGGTATCGCCAATATCGCGTCGTGCATCATCACAAGCTTCCCCTCTCTGATTTATTATTGCCGGCGACAACGGACTTTTTACATCATACTCTTAATCTTATTGATTAGGCACGACCTCATTAACTAACGTCATCGATCATTGTGCCTGAACCTGCCCGTCGCTACATTGCTATGAGGATCGAGACGATGCGATAGACCCCGACGACCAACAAAGCTCGACATTTGCTGGATGGTGCTTGGAACCGCGCTCTTACCGTCCTTCTCTGACTCTCTTTTCGCAATTGACTCTGCCGATATCAACCAAACACTGTTACGATTACCGTGCAATTCTGCATTTCCTCATAGGCACCTTGAACAACACCTCTCACTTCGACCTTTTTTTGAGCACCTTCGCCGCATTACACACTGCGAATACGTCAAAAAACATGGCGGCACTTCCTGAAGCCGCAGGCCTCGCTGCCTTGAATCAACAATCTGTAAAACGAGCAATCGAAGAATCCAAGAGTCATACCGCTACTCCTCGCTCATCCACTCCTCCCCGCCCAGATCGTGCCCGCTTGGAGCCCAGGCATAGTCTCGACAACGGAACAAGCCGCGCTCCTCGTAACAACGGAAGAAAGAGTGAAGGCGCCCGTGTGAGCCCTTTCGACATCGACGCTGTTGATAGTGCGTTGCTACGCGAATTCCAACGTCCCCAAAGAGAGAGTACTCCAGGTGCTAGCCCTCATCGCAAACGGCAGCGAATAAACGGCGATCGGTTCGTTGAACCTCTGTTGTAACTGATACTTGAACTCACACCTCACAGATTCATTCCAACCCGAACGGGTCAGGACTTGCAAGCAAGCTTTAGCCTGTTGCACGAGGATGGATCTCCTGCCACACCTTCAAAACAAAAGAAACGAACACCCCATGGCGAGCTTCACTTCCAAAAGAGTATGTTGTCCATCAAGTTATCTTGGATTATGAGCCGGACGCTGACTTAGAGTTGTAGCGGAGGAGGCCAACCGTACCTTTTCTCACCTTTTGCGTGCCGAGCTCTTTGAAAGCTCCATACCACAGGCAGCAACCCCCAGTCTTTCACCGAACCAAACTCTCCCTACAACCTCTCGCGTCCCTACCAATGATGGAACGCGCGCCCATACTCCCCCCACAAACGCTACCGCTCCATCGCTACCATCCTCCTCTTTGACACCGTCAACTCCCCACAAGAATCTCTTCTCATACATGTCGCCGCGACACCACAATCAAGTCGCTGGCCACCCTACGCCATCCAAAACGCCGCAGAGCCGCCATGGTCCCAATCTTGACACACGCGCCGAGATTTACAGTTTATCCCCAGTAAGATACGGCAGCCAACAAATGTTACTAAGCCCAAGACGCCAACCCAGAGCCGTCAGCAAAGTTCCTTATAAGGTTCTCGACGCTCCTGAGCTAGCCGATGATTTCTATCTAAATTTGGTAGACTGGGGAAGTGCAAACATCCTCGGAGTGGGCTTGGGCTCTAGTGTTTACATGTGGAATGCTCAAACAAGCAAGGTCAACAAGCTGTGCACGCTCGATGATGATGTTGTGACCAGTGTCTCGTGGATACAAAAAGGCACTCACCTTGCTATAGGAACAGGCAAAGGCCTCGTACAAATCTGGGATGCGGAGAAGGCACGCAGATTACGGACAATGACTGGACACACAGCTCGAGTTGGATCACTGGCTTGGAATACACACATCCTCACATCTGGATCGCGCGACCGATTGATCTACCATCGCGATGTACGAGCCCCTGACCAGTGGCTCAGGAAACTAGTTGGCCATAAACAGGAAGTTTGTGGACTAAAGTGGAATTGCGAGGACGGACAGCTCGCGAGTGGCGGCAATGACAACAAGCTGATGGTCTGGGATAAGCTCTCAGAAACACCGCTTTGGAAGTTCTCAGATCACACCGCAGCCGTTAAAGCAATTTCGTGGTCACCTCATCAGCGCGGCCTTCTGGCTTCTGGTGGTGGCACTGCGGACCGTCGCATCATCTTCCACGACACTGTCAAGGGTTCAGTCATCAACGAAATTGATACAGGCAGTCAGGTCTGTAATCTTGCCTGGTCGAAGAACTCAAACGAGATCGTATCCACACACGGTTACAGCCAAAACCAGATTGTTGTCTGGAAGTATCCTTCCATGACGCAGGTGGCTAGCCTCACAGGACACACTTATCGAGTGCTTTACCTGGCGATGAGTCCAGATGGCCGAACAATCGTGACTGGCGCTGGAGACGAGACCTTGAGGTTTTGGTCTACTTTTGGCCGAAGACCAGGAAGTCGAGAGGACGGAGATAACGGTGGTAGACTTGCAGATTTGGCTGTTATTCGATAAATGCTCAATCTGATGAAACTTGAGGCTGCGAGTGATTGACTCGCCGGAGTGCTCACAACTATATGGGCCTAATATCGCTTTGGCCTCTCTATGATCATTTACAACACATAGCGGGCATCTTTATACTTCTTTTTATTTACTCAGCTACAGCATTCGGAGTGTTGGCAGCTTTTGAAGTCGCAGAACATGCGCTACGAACATACCCCACGGCTATTGCGTTATGCATTGACTGGCGTTGCATCTGGACTGAGGTTCCTTCAGTGGCTTACGGGAGGGACGGTGGTGTTGGTTGGGTTGCTTTTAACAGGTATCTTGGGATTTAGGGCGTCACGGCGGATCATGACACCCTTTTGGATGAAAGGACGAGTTTGATGATGGAACGGATCAACTTTTGAACACTCCCTTTCAAGCAGGAAGGTAGAGTGAGCGATCAAACTATAGCGACTGTGTCTGCATACATCCTGTTCGGCCACGAAATCTACATAGCGCAAACTGTGAGTTGACTTATCTATTCATCCGGGGTTAATAGAAATCAGACGAATCTGATAAACTGAACCTCATCCTCGCTCAATGTCAAGTTTGGCAATCGTGAACTTGTAATTGACTCTCCCATCGTCATACCCGCTGTGATGTACCGTAATTACGATTAGCTAATGCTAATGGGGTCGATTATTTGTGTTTCGAAGGAAGTCAAGGGGTACCACGCGTACATAAGGTAGCTAGCCATGTGTCATGAATAAAAATTAACAGTCAAACATCTATCAAGTATCAACCCACACCGCATTGCTCAAATCATAAAATGAATGACAAGAAGACCGCGCGAGAGCATCAGGATATGACTCGTGTATATATGTCTGCTTATATCTAAAATAGACGATAGTGTCTAGCCCGTCCGCCGGCCTCGAGTAGTATCGACCTGTTTCCTATCAATCCCGGTAGTGGAAGAATTTCGTGTTTCGTCTAAAAGTGGAATCTTATCCACGCTCACTGATCGGTTAGCATCGTTGCTAGCCAGAGAAGTGTCTTTCATGGCATCTTTCTCGCGATTTACTTCGTTCATGGAAGGAATCTGCCCTGTGGATGCCGAGGGTGCTGCTCCTTGTTGGACTTGCTGATGGGCTGAGGGTCCTTCCGGCCGAGCATTCAGAGGTGGTGATTGTGGCATGCTTTCCGGGGAGTTTTGCCATTGTGCTACCTCGGCCCTCATAGCCTCCAACTCTTTCTGGAAGCGCACGCCAAACACGTCAATGTAATAGGTGGCGCCATTGTAAATACTCCAGGTGAAGACTGACATCAGGAATATTGCTGAAGCCCAGCGGCTGAGGAACCAAAGCGGGCAAGGGAGCATGGTGAGAAGAGCGTAGGAATACTGGATGAGCATGAAAGTGGCTTCCTGCATACGCTCTGGCTGTCGTAGCACAAACTTTCCTAGCCAGGTTTTTGCGTATGATTTCTTCAGCCAAGTGAAGGAGGTTGGCCGACCAGCTGCAATCTTATCTCTTCGGCGCACAGTGATGAAGAAGTAGTACAAGAATTGCCAGAAGATGTAAGGGAGGGTACTCCAGGCAAGCATGGAAACGACATTGGCATAAGCAGTTGGCGATCCTGGCGGCGAATTCTTGATGGTCCAAATAGCAGGGAAGAGTTCCTTTTGCTTCTCGGGCGGGAACAGATGAACGATGCAATGTAGAGTTGCACATGGCATGATATGGATGAATAGTGACGTGACCTTGTCAAAGCTGTGAAATACAAGTGAGTTCCGCCACATGATGATAGCAACAGCATTGTTACCAAAGGCGAGGCAGTATGAAGCAGTAAAGAGGCGTTTAGAACCAGGAAACACCCATATAGACAGGGCTAGCAATAGGTTGGTAAAATAACAGAGATCGGCTAGGAAGTAATGGTAGCCGCGTGAATGATAGGTGAAGAAACGGATTGGCATGAAGTACAAGAGTTGTACGGTATACCACCAATGAAAGTATTCCGGGTAGGCGCCGATAAGGTATCCGCTGACGAAGATGTTCATGACACCAAAGATGAAAGATACCTTCTCCCGGGCACTGATGACCTTTGTGTCGTTCCATCCTTTCCCAAGCTTGTCGACACGACGTTGCATCTGCTTGCGGTAACGATCAAGCTGCTCATCGGCTTCAGGAACTCGCCGTCTCCACTCCTCTACCATGCGGTCTCGCGCAGACTGCGTCTTGGTCTTGATTGCTTCTCTAGAGCGGCGAACCTTTTGGGTCTGTGCCGACAAGTTCTTTTGCAGCTTCTCCAGCTGTTGAGGCAGCATGAAATTATCGAGGAGGTCAAGTACAGACAAACGATCCAGAGGCGGGAAGCCGTCCCAATCTTCATGGTTGGAACTGCTACCAGAGAAGGATGGGTTCCTCGAGTGCATCGAACCCCTTGGTGTCGTAGCACCTAACATGGGAGTATCGAGTAGGGCAGAGTCGGCGGGTGGGTTGTTTGGGGAAGCAGGAGCCTCGGGGTCAGATGTAAGGATGATCTCGCTATCGGTCGAAATATTATCGGATTTGAGGCCTTGGGCCATCCCCAAGGCGGTCTTTGCTTCGTCATCCATGGTTTACCACAGTTTGAAAGACGGCTGGTTCGTAGGAACGAAACACGCACTGACTGCTCAAGAATATCAGGATCTAGTCAAGGTAGTGCAGGATCAGAAAGAATTACTCACAGATAGGGACAAGGTATGACCAGTTTAGTGCAAAGGAGAGGCAGGTGGAAGGTAGCGCGACGTAGGTAGGTAAGGTACTTATACAGAATAGCTCTGTGCGAGTAGTGAGTGGATCATCTGTTGAGCTTAAGACAGGGAGGGGGTCGGGTGATGCAGGACGAAAAAGATAAGATGAATGATTATTGAAGCTGAGGATGAGACTCGATTAGTCGTGCTAAAGAAAATGGGAGAGAGGAAGCACTCAGCGGTGACAGAAGCATGCACGTGGGAAGGGAAGTTCCCCAAGAGCTTATTAGGCAAGAGCTGGACCCTAGAAGCGATGATGAAATAGAAAGCTTGAAGCAAGCTTGGCTCGGGGAAGTGGAGACAACGGCACATGCGTTGTACCATGTACGATGCACGATTACATTACACCACCCAAGTCGGCGATCACTCAGGTTGTCAAAGAAAGTGTCCACCTAACGGCCTAAACACCTTGCCTACTGCCGTTTACGTATCTGTTGAATAATCTAAGGTGGATCGATGTCATAAATATCAGGAAAAATCACTCTACGCTGCAGTCTAAATACTTATCTGTCCAGACAAGTCGTGTGCCTAGGCATGAGCAGTATCTGTATGAGCATCCATTCCAGACTCGTCGGGCGTCATGACAGTCGCCGTAATCATGTGAAGCCTACAGGAGGCCATCAGTTTTATGCTGCGTGGTGATTTATCCAAATCTTACTGGCCACAATTTAATGTAGGGACACAGTGTGCTTTCCACTCTTCAATCCGACCTTAAGTGGAGGACGTCCTGTGCAACGAACATCTAGGTTGGTACCTGAGGCGCACACCTTTCTCATCCAAGGATGACAGCTTTGATTGGCCCATATCACCCCACAGGCCATGCATTCGATGCTGTCAGTTAGTTACCCGCCTACCAGAAACCAAGCCCAGTCGCGCGACGCGTTGACTATCATTTGTGAATTCTTGCAGAACGTCAAAGGCTAAGCATCTTCGATCGCCTCTTGTCCAAACTGATGATGCTTATTGTCAGCTGTGCTCCATCAATTTTCGCGACATAGTTCTGACTCTCATTGTGTACGTGATTTACGTGCTAGGCTCTCCAACTCCCTTCGCGCGACTCGTCGGCGCAACAAATTCCAGCCCCGGCCACTTTGACGCGCCTTCTTGCTGGCTGGCGCATGCGCTTTACCACCTCTATACTGATACCCCTCTGATCCAGTATCGTACTCTTCCATCTCGACCACGCGCCTCTCTCCAGTCACAAACTTCAGGGCATATTGCCCCCCGACATCGTCATGGGCAAGCTCATCCGTCTCGAATTATTCAGTGCGTCATTCTTTCCACGCGTATCTCTAATCCGTATGAGGAACACCCAAGCTGACCAGTGCTGCAGACTTCAAATCATACAAAGGCCACCATGTTCTTCTCTTCGGAGATTCGTATTTTACTTCCATTATTGGACCCAATGGATCCGGTAAATCCAACTCGTAAGTCGCTATTCTTTCTAATGTATCAACATCTCTGATGCCTTGCAGTATGGATGCCATTTCTTTTGTCTTAGGCATCAAATCTTCACACCTGCGCTCTGCCCACCTCAAGGACCTTGTCTACCGTGGACGAGTCTTAAAAACGGCCAAGATCAACGACGATGGCTCCGCTGAGGCCAATGGTGAAGCAAACGGGAACACCGGTGACGATAAAGCATCTCGCGGCGACCCAAAGACAGCTTGGGTTATGGCTGTGTACGAGGATGACGCTGGAGAGGAACAAAAATGGAAGCGCTCCATTACCAACCAAGGCGCCAGCGAATACCGAATCAACGACCGCGTCGTCACCGCCCAGCAGTATAATGAGTCCCTCGAAACCGAAAACATCCTCATCAAAGCTCGAAACTTTCTTGTATTCCAAGGAGACGTCGAGGCCATTGCCTCGCAATCGCCTCAAGACCTGACTCGTCTGATCGAACAAATTTCTGGAAGTCTGGAGTTCAAAGCGGAATACGAAAGGACGCAAGCCGAAGCCGAACAGGCTGCCGAGAACCAGAATTTCCAACTTCATCGACGACGTGGTATCAATTCAGAAATCAAGCAATATCGCGAGCAGAAGAAGGAAGCAGACAACTTTCAAAACAAAACAGATGAGCGTGATACAGCTATCGTCACACACAGTCTCTGGAAGCTATACCATTTCCAGAAGGCCATGGATGACTCGTATGCTGCAATTCAGGACCACCAGGAAGATCTCAAGGAGCTGCGTCGTAATGTAGAATCATTCGAGAAGAAGCTTGATGCCGCTAGAAAAGCGCAGGCTGCCGCAAGCCGCCAGGCAGTCCGAATTGACAAGGAGATCAAGACCAAGAACAGAGATATCGAAGATAAAGAAAACAGTCTCGTTCCTGTGGAGGAAAAGATCCACGAATCTTCACAGGAGGTCCAAAAGCTCCAGGCCCAAATTGCCAAAATAACGAAGGACCGCGATGAGCAGGCTGAGCTTGTTCTCCAGGTCCAGAAGGATATTGAGAGTGTGGAGAAGGCCCGCGAGGTTTTTGAAAACGATTACAAGGAACAGATGAAGAAGCAAGGCCGCGAGGTTAGCGACGAGGATCGCCGCGAGTTCAATAGACTGCGCGCTCAGGTTATGTCCCGTACCGGTTCTAATCAAGCCAAACTCGAGAATCTCGACCGACAACGCAAAGCAGACGAGGTCACGGTCAACAACCTGAAAGGAAAAGTCGACAGTATTGCAGCAGGCATCGAGAAGGCTGGCGCGGAATTGACAAGTATTGAAGAGCGTAGGTCTGCAGCACAAGCCACTTCGAAAGACCTCGCGCAAGACATTGATGCCAAGAAGAAAGAATTCAATCAGCTCCAGTCAGAACGCGTCAGAACCAACCAAAAGCGAACTGAGCTCGAGGAAAAACTCGAGGATGTAGCCAGGAAGCTTAGAGAGGCCGACGATGGCCGCCGCCAGAACGATAGAGAAGCCAGGATGAAAGAGATGGTGACTGCGCTGAAACGCATGTTTCCAGGTGTTCGTGGCCGTATCGGCGATCTCTGTAAACCAAAGCAGAAGAAGTATGACGAGGCTGTCATCGTTGCACTTGGACGAGACTTTGACTCTGTTGTCGTTGATTCTGAGAAGATTGGCGTCGACTGCGTTCAGTACCTCAAGGAGCAAAGATTCTCCCCTATGACCTTCATCCCTCTTGACAACATCAAAGTTAACGCTGTTAACACGGCTGTGAAGGGATTTTCTGGTGCCAGACTGACTATTGACACCATCGACTTTGACTCTGCTGTTGAGCGTGCCATGTCTTATGCATGTGGAAGTTCTGTTGTTTGCGATAGCCTCGACATTGCTAAACATATCTGCTACCAGAAGAAGATCCCCGTCAAAGCTGTCACGCTTGAAGGGTTCATTATCCACAAAGCAGGTTTGATGACCGGTGGTCGTGGACCAGAATCCAAAAACAAGAGACGTTTTGAGGAGGCAGATGTTCAGAATCTTCAACGAATGGCTGCCAAGTTGAAGGATGAGATTGATCGACTACCCAAGGCTGATCGTCGTGGTACTCAAGAAGAATCACTACAGATCGAACTATCCGGGCTTGAAAGACGACTGGCAGCTGTCAAGGACGAACTTGCTGCCTTCAATAAAAACCATGCTAGCAAGAAACGCGAACTGGAGAATCAAAGGAGGCAGCTTAGAGAGCTTCAACCCAAGTACCAAGAGCAGGCCTCGCAACTTGAGAGCACTACTAGCACATGCGAGGAGTTCCGCGATGCTATCGCACGAGTGGAAGATGAAGTGTTTGCAGACTTCTGCGAACGACTGGGTTATAGCGATATTCGTGCCTACAGGGATTCTCAAGGCAAATTAGAGCAAGAGGTTTCCGAGAAACGGAACGAGTTTGAGGTTCAGAAGCAAAGACTGTCCGCCCGATTGGAATGGGAACAAAAGCGCAACGATGACACTACGAAGCGGATCACTAGAATGCAGAGCCGCATTCAGCAACTCAGAAACGACATCAAGACTTACACCAAAGGAAAAGACGAGATCGAGAACGCCCTACGTCAAGAGCAAGACGAGTTAGAGTCTCTGCGCGAAACACTGGACGAGAACAAAACAGAACTCGCCGAGAAAAATCAGAAGGTTTCCGAGGCTAAAGCCGAGGTCCAGAAACGTTCCAAGGATATTGACACACACCTCAAAGACATCAATGCTCTTGAGACAATAGTCCAAAAGAACAGTTCTAGTAAATCAGCACTGCTCCGACGATGTCGATTGGAGCAAATTCGCATTCCGCTTGTTGAGGGTACACTGGACAACTTACCCAACGAAGATGGCCTGCTTCACCAGGACCCAGATGCCATGGACATTGACGAGGATGATGAGGAGATGATGGATATGGCACTCGATAACCATGGTATCGCTCTTGATTTTGATGGTCTTGATGAAGATCTCAAAGCTGTAAGTACAACATGCTTCACTTGGTGATGGCGCTAATGAGATGTAGTCGGACGATCCAAGTGTAGAGGAGAGTTTGTCGGAGAAGATCACAAACCTGACTTCTGAATTGGAGAAGCTAAACCCCAACATGCGAGCAATGGAGAGACTGGAGAGTGTCGAATCTCGACTGAGAGTTACTGATCAAGAGTTCGAAGATTCAAAGACGGCGGCACTTGAGGCCAAAGATGCTTTTAACGAGGTCAAGCAAAAGCGATACGACCTCTTCAACAAAGCCTTCAGTCACATCCAGGAGCAGATCTCACATGTTTACAAGGATCTCACTCGATCAGAAGCATATCCCCTTGGCGGCCAGGCCTACCTGGATATCGAGGAGGACACAGATATGCCTTACTTATCTGGTATCAAATACCATGCCATGCCACCTCTGAAGCGTTTTAGAGATATGGAACATCTCTCCGGAGGTGAAAAGACCATGGCAGCACTTGCGCTTCTTTTTGCCATTCACAGCTACCAACCTAGTCCCTTCTTTGTTCTCGACGAGGTGGATGCCGCCTTGGACAACGCCAACGTGGACAAAATCAAGAAGTATATCAAAGATCACCGTGGTCCCGGAATGCAATTTATCGTCATCAGTCTTAAGGCGGGTCTCTTCCAAGACAGTGACAGCCTCGTGGGTGTCTACCGAGATCAAGAGGTGAATAGTTCAAGAACTTTGACTCTAGATGTAAGTCCTTCCTGCACCTACTTCTCCAACTTTTCACTAACATCCAATAGTTACGACAGTATGCGTGAGAATGGGATATAGTTGGTCCTTAATTGTAAGGTTTCGGAGCCTAGTTAGAGAGTTCCGTGTTTGTGCTGGCCAGCTTATTGGAAGCATATATTTCATACGAGTTAACGAATTCTGTCGCATCAGTCAATACTCTGTAGTACTGAAGTAAACACGTAAATATTACACCGCTCGTCCGAAATTTAGATGAGCCTTAGATAAATAGCTTTCAAGGGCATGCTTATTCCCTTCTACTTGCTGCTGATGTTTTCTCAGGTCAAATCTATGATGAATGACTTTTTCACAGGTGAGGGATTACACTCCAAAGCCCTGCCTAAAATCTATGTTTTTTGCGCTCATGACGAGAGGCTCCGTTCTACAGTGTTTCTCTTGCGCCAGATAGATGTAACTTGTAAGCTCCATTACTGCTGCACTCGAAGGGGACTAACTACTATTTGGTTTGGTCTCCCTCATGCACCGACTACATGTGGTGGAAGGAAATGCACGAAAAGTACAATAATAGGTAGTATTTGTTGTTCTCCTAAATCGACGTGTAAACTTGATAGCGTCTGTCCATAGAGTACCGTACCTTATACAGTCCTCTCTGTCCATTCCATTCCTTTCCTGATCCGTGCCCTGATGAGGCTGACTGGGTGTGGGTGGATCCTATGTCTAGAGCTTGATGCACTGAAAGCTACTGCTTAAACTTGCACCTCGTAGCAACCCAGGCACAAGCAACAAACTCTTCCAAACAACCTAACCGACGACGACGACGACGACGACCGATAGCGCACTGCGGAACAAAGCGTCCAAGAACGAAAAACCCTTTTGACTTGGCCTTTGAAAACCCCGAAACTTTACAAGTGTCCGCCACACGATGTGCGATAGCGTATGAAATGGTTGATGGCCCTCAACCCATTCAAGACCGCATCCTGGATCGCAATCCGCATCAAACATTCATATCTTAATCACAGCCCGCGCGATACTTCTCGTACTTCTTGGCGCCTACCAATCACTCAACGGCTGTAACGATCCAACTTGCGCCTTACATACCCGTGCTCCTCGTGCGATCATATATAGTCGTCGACTAACGACGGTATCATGGATCTCGCAATCACACTTGTCAAGTCCGTCATGAGGGCATTCTACCAGACGCGCGACATACTTGTAGTTGATGCGCTCATTCTCCATGAGGCGTACGTATATGATCATCAGCAATTGGGGAGAGTCTACTAAACATTGCCTGTTAGGCTTCGAGACGACGATTTGGCGTACCTGATGTCCATTAACACAAAGGATCTCCATAAGATTTGCGGCAAACTGCGCGAAGACAGATTCCTGGTTGTGTAGGTAGACTCGTCACTGTAGGTGCCATTTGACTGACAAAGGCCTGCGTAGACATACACGATCAGAGTTACGAGAAGGCAATCCGAGACCAAGCAATCGAACATGGTACTATATCGATTACCGTAGCACAATCGACGCTATCAAATGGCGCGTTTACACCATCGACAAAGAAGTTCAAGGAACGACACAAGTGGCGACTGAGAAAAAAGAGTGGTTTTGTTCACACTGCAAGGCCGAATGGACGGCCTTTGAAGTTCTGGATAGCGCTGGCCCAGAAGGCTTTCTTTGTCATCGTTGTGGCCATGTCCTTGCCTACGAGTCCGACCGAACCTCCACTGGCCATGAGCAGTCCACACGCCTCAACGACCAGTTCAAATTCATTAGCGAGCTGTTGCCCAAAATCGATGCTGTGCATATCCCTGAATGCGACTTCGATCGCGCGCTTGCTAAAGCACGTCCAGTGAAGCGTGACGAGACACACCAGCGTGTCCAGACTATCGCAGCAGACTCCGGCGCGAACCGACCCATGGCAGTTAAGGGCTTGACCAACACAGGACCACAATCTATCGCAGTCAATATTTCAACCTCTGATGGACCTTCGGAAGCTGAGAAAGCAGCAGAACAGGCGCGCAAGGAACAGATTGCTAAACAGAATGCCCTGCCAGCCTGGATGTCAAACAGTACAGTCACTGGAGACTCTTTCACAGCAAGTGCTACCTCTGGCACTACTACAACTACAAAGAAAGATGTTGGCAAGGATGCAGGAACTACTGAACCTGTCCAGGCCAATGCTCAAATCGACGACATATTTGAGAAGTTGAAGGCTGAACAAGCTGCAGAGCTGGCTAAACAGCAAGAGGAGGAGGAAGACGATGACGACGAAGATGAAGACGAATTTGAAGATGTTTTAAGTCGCGATACACCAGCAACACCAGTAATAAAAAGAGAATCTCCTGGAGACTCAGAAGAGCCGCAGGCAAAGCGTGTCAAGGTTGAGCCTGAGGTGAAGAAGGAGGAAGATGGAGAAGAAGACGACAGCGAAGAAGAGATCGAATTCGAAGACGTTTGAAATGACAAAATACCTATGAGTAACTAGACTATTTAATAAATGGGGGCTACTGCTGACAGCCCTTGACTTCATCACAGCTAAATAGCAACAATGAATTGCAGGAACAAGTTAACACGCATATCGATTAGGGAACTGGAATGCCCAAGCCCACTGTTGACAAGCAATGCCCGAGGAAACTACCACGGGGCTATGGATAACACTGAAGCAGGTGGCTGAAATACTCGTTACAAACAAACATAAACGTAGTATATATTGCAGACTTCGCATATCAAGACGTCATTGTAATAAATTCCCCCATACCTACTAAATTTAGACAAAACCTGTCCACATCCATCCAACGCAAACAAGTTATACTCTCTACCCGGCCGGCAAAACGCGTGCAATTATGCCGCTCACGTCAGACGTTACAGTCTCGATCTTACACGAATAGGCGAGGCCCTCCAATCGAGCCCTGGATCTGGAGACGGATGTTAGAGCCGCTGTAATGGACCTCAATAGTCTCCCACGCATTTTCCTCCTGTCAGCTCATCTGAAGCCTGATGAGTTGCATCACCTGGAACAACGAATACCAACATTGACGTATGACATCAATGAAGCTGAGATCGTGGTAGGTAAAATCTCGCAACCACGGCGTGCCGAATTTGAGCTGAGAAGAGCAAAACTTGAGTTTGTGCCTTTGAAGCAGTCGCAGACAGGGAGTGAGTGTTCTTCAACAACAACTCCGGTAGGAGCCTCGGATGATGGCCCGACTTCTAAGCGGAGAAGAGTCTCAGAGCAAGTGACGCGAGAGGCCGCTACGATCAAAGTTGTCAGGTTGGCATGGCTTCTTGATTCGTGGGAGAAGAAGAAACTCCTGTCTGTAGACGAATACCTGATCTATCAAGGCAACAAAGTTTTGCCACGCGAGACAACACCCGTGGCTGCACTTGTATCACCAAACGGTTCTACCTCACCAGCGGATAGTATTCTAGGACGTGCCCATCTCGAGCAGGAAGCACAACTGACAAATAGTTCACCGTTCAACTACCACAAGAGACGCCACGATGCTTCGTCAGCTTTATCGCAAAATGCACCTAGTTTGCTTCACCAAACAACATCGGAACACGACATTGCACTGCCTTTGATCCCCGAGTTTTTGAGAACAGCATATTCATGCCAGCGGCCCACCTACATGGACTCACCAAATGACAATTTTGTCAAGGTCCTGGCAGAAACAAGAACTATTCGCCAACTGCGAGGGGATGAAATTGGCGTCAGAGCTTATTCTACATCCATTGCTTCAATTGCAGCATATCCATATCCACTCAAGAGCCCTCAGGGTAAGTGTGATCATTCTCCTAGTCATTGTCTGTATCTAAACATTTGAAAAGAAGTCGCACGATTACCAGGTTGCGGTGACAGAATCGCCGAGATCTGGCACCACTGGAGGGAGACGGGCGAGTCGATGGAAGTATGTGAAGCTAACGCAGACCCTAAAATATCTGTTCTCAAAGTCTTCTATAACATCTGGGGTGTTGGAGCGGTTATGGCTCGCGACTTTTACCAAAACGGTAAGTTTGGGGTTGAATCACGAGCCTTGCAAAACACTAAGGCTTCACAGGATGGCGGGATATAGATGATCTAGTCGAGTACGGATGGGACAAGCTTAACCGCTCACAGCAAATTGGCATCAAATACTACAATGAGTTCTTGCTGGGAATCCCTCGGGAAGAAGTCGTCTCTATCAGCGCTGCCATCCTGGAACACACTCGAATGATTGATCCAGGGTTCGAGATGGTCATTGTAGGAGGCTACCGACGAGGCAAGCAGGAATCTGGCGACGTTGACGTTGTCCTGAGTCACCGAGATGAAAGCAAGACGTTGAACGTAATATCCAACATCGTCGTACGCCTCGAGAAAGCTTGCCTTATCACGCATACTCTTACCCTCTCCACCCACAACAGCGAACGAGGACAGCGTCCAGTATCATGGAAGGGAGAAAACTCTACCAGCTCGGGCTTTGACACGCTCGATAAGGCGTTGGTAGTTTGGCATGACTCCAGCAAGGAAGATGCGCCACACAGACGGGTCGATAT
This sequence comes from Fusarium heterosporum, assembly GCA_013396295.1. Taxonomy (NCBI): domain Eukaryota; kingdom Fungi; phylum Ascomycota; class Sordariomycetes; order Hypocreales; family Nectriaceae; genus Fusarium; species Fusarium heterosporum. The sequence continues at coordinate 38,975 of JAAGWQ010000353.1, forward strand.
CATCATCAGTCCGTGGAAGACGGTGGGCTGTGCCGTACTGGGTTGGAGCGGCGGGACAACATTTCAAAGGGATATCCGACGATACTGCAAGAATGTCAAGGGATACAAGTTCGACAGCAGTGGGATCCGGCGTAGGTCTGATGGTAGATGGGTAGATCTTGAAGGAACAAGTGCCGGCGATGAGGCCCCCAATATGGAGGCGGCGGAGCGGAGGGTATTTGAAGGCCTTGATTTGCCGTGGCGGCTACCCCAAGAGAGGTGCACTGGTTAATTAGGGTCGCTAACAGGAGAAAGTCGTCGGAGGTTGGAGCTGTACCTGCATTGGTAGCTGCGGAGTTTTGGCTAGCCTCCGCGAGACGCCTGAACGCCAATTGAAGCGGGCAATTTAATTACACCGACGGCACTAGACAACCAGGAGTACAGTACGTATCATTCACAGCGACGATAATGGCGATCAAATCTATCCGCGGTCCGAAACTAGAAACTGCAACTGGAACTAGAACTGCCGCAGGCTTGAGTACGTACCTTTACGTCGTCGTTGGCCACATCCTCCCGGCTCGTCGGAGGCGGATCTCGGCATCCAGCGAGATGCGGGACTCGCTTGTCAGTGACAAGGACAGGTTAATGGAAACGCGTTCAATATGGACGAATAGCATACTTTGATCGGGCATAGAAGACAGTCGGTGGATTTGTGTCCCAGTGGAGTCGGCCTTGGCTACTTTGGTTTGGCCCGCACTTAGGTACTAGGTAAGGTAAGGTAGTTTCATACCTATGTTACTCCGTATGGAGATTAATCATTATTTAAGAAGAACCAACGACACATCTCCACTACCACATCATATCAATTGAACTCACGTCTACACTCCTATCTCTTGCCATCAACCCTACCGCCAATCGCCATCATGTCTCTCGTCCTTGAGCTTCCCGCCGAATACGGGTAAGGCTCTTTCTTCATCACCGCACTTAATTTCAGAGCCAACTGACCCTCCCCTTCCAGTTACGTCCTCGTTGCCGCTACTTCCACCTTCTTTGTCAACACTCTTCATGTTGTCCTCACCAGCAAGGCCCGTAAGGCCAGCGGTCTCAAGTACCCCATCCCCTATGCTTCCAACGATCTCGCCGAGAAGGACGCCGAGGCTTTCAAGTTCAACTGCGGTATGTGATGTCGTCCCAGCTCCTTGTTTGCAGACCCTTACTAACTACGCTTGCAATTAGCCCAACGTGCGCACGCCAACTTCACTGAGAACCAGATCTCATTCCTTGGTGCTCTTCTCATCTCTGGCCTCCGTTACCCCGTAGCCTCTGCCGCTCTGGGCGCTGGCTGGGCCTTCTCTCGTGTATTCTACGCTCTTGGTTACTCCGCTGGAGGTCCCAAAGGACGTATGGGGTACGTAGAAATCTCTCCATCTAACTGACTTCCAAAGATTTGTCCTAACGTAATCAACCCAGTGGCTCCATTGGTTCTGCCCTTTGCGATGTGTCGCTCAAGTTCATGGCCGCCTACACCTCCATCATGTATGCTCTCGGCAACTAAGTGTGATCGTCAGGGAGAATCAAAAAGTGTAACGAACGATATTAGTCGTTGTTTCTGTATAAATAAATATTTCATGAATACCTCGTCCTCACAAGTCCTTCTTTTTTCTCCCGTGACCATTAGATGCTTACAAGTCTCATCCTTGCAGCTTCGTACATTCCTAATTCAAAGGTTCATAATGTTCAATCGTTATTGTCATACGTCAACTCCTTGCGCAGTCTCTTTCTTTGTGAGTCCTACAATCTTTCTTGTCGATTTCACACCCGCATCCTTCTCCTTTTGAGTTCTTGACTGGCCATTGCGTCTTCCTCAGCATCTCGCAACGGCTTTTCTTCATTTATCTTAAAATCATCATCCGACTCAGCCTCGGGGAACCATTCGATACCATTGTTGCCCAAAAGATAGTCACCGTAGTACTTCATCGCATTGAAAATCTCTTCTCCAGTCGGTACGATGTGCTCTTTGGGAAGCAGGAAACCATAACTGCCAGTGTCCCGAAGCTTGATTTGGTAGCTGTAGTGAGCTCGCATTTCGTGGTAAAACCAGTCAACCGCTGACCCACCACCGGATTCGATTCGAGACCAAGGCCGACCGCTAAACTCGCGCGCTGACACTGCACCTTCGCATGCTGATGCAACCGTATACGACTCTCCATTTGATAATCGTATCGATTTTGCGATACCTGCGGCGAGTTCTTCTAGATTCTCCAGATTGGGAGGGTCAATCGAGCAGGTGAAAGAATAAGGGTAGAGAATCTGCTGCGAATATGAGTGTAGATCAACCAAGCCAACGAATCGGACATTATTGTTCCATGTCTGGTTGCGTGCCCAGTCGGCGATATGGACAGCTTCAACTGCCTGAAAGGGCTTTTCACCTCCGTAACTCTCTGAGCAAGGATCTCGTTGAACCTGTGAGCCATCCCACTCATATCCATAAGCACGGTCGAGATCCAATCCACGACAGAACTGGAGATTGGTCTGTTGCCGGGTTTTGCGCCAGAGTCGATCAATATGCCAAGTGTACTCGAAACCGTCTGGGTTGGCAATGGGTAGAAAGATAAGATCGAACTCGTCCAAAAGTTTCGTGATCATCCTTTCCTTCCCATAGCTAGTGATGAAGGACCATGCCAGATAGTTGACTGTGCTGGTAGATATCCATTCACGTGCGTGTGAGCCACCCATTATCATAATCGTCTTCCGTCGTGGCGCACCCGGCGCAACATCCGAAATTCCTACGCGCAAAGCAGGTATATCGCGGCCTTCGTATGACGTGCCGATATTGATGTATTTTACGTGAGAAGGAAACATAGCCTCAAGGAGACGCATCCAGCGCATGATTACTGGCAGGGATTGGTAGTCCTGGAAAAAGAGGTTATCTCCAGGTGAAGAGGCGGCTTTAAGCACTGGAGCAATAGTTGTAGGATCCGCATAAGCTGGGTTTCCGCCAGTCGGTAATGAGCTGTAGACAGCTGCAGCTAGATCTGGTATCAAAATCGAGTGCGATGTGTGTAGCGACTTCGGAAGCAAGCTGAGCAGAGGTCGGATCTCGTCGGAGTGCATTCGGATGTCCACATAGTCCTCGGTAAATGCCCAGACATCGAGGAAAAGACGAGCGGCAGCATCGGCCAGAGCGCCTTCTTCGCGAGAAGTAGTGACATTGAAGCGGAGGACGAGCTGTTTGACGTATTGAGCGCGCAGTTGGTTGGGGACAGGCGACGGGTTTGTTTTCTTGGTTGGATGACGCCCGAAGACAGTCTCGATAGCCTTGTCGCGAAGTTTGGTAAGAAAGGGGAAGAGTCGCGTGTTCGCGTGGTTGTTGGTCTGTGGATCTGAGACGGCATGTTGAGTATCGATGCCAGCGGCGTTGGTATTGGAGGCCTGCAGCAGCAATAGACTCGCTGCCAGTAATTGCAGCTTCATTCTGATTATCTACCACGAGCGCGCAGTCGACGTGGTTGGTGAATGCTAATGGGTTGATACGACCAAGATGGAGAGGACTGTCAGCCCTCAGCTGAAGGCCGTACTTATAGTAGTTGGTTTGAGTAGGTATGATGTTGTAGATACGAGAGTGACGATGGTTGGGTTAGCGGTTAGTCTAAATCGGGGACTGCCTCATCAGGCTTGATAACGAAGCTCAAACGCCGGCTGCTGATGTGGGTCCATCGTTGAAGTTGTTTCCGAGAACAATGATAATGAGATCTGAGATAGATATCATCATGATGACCAAAAATTGAGAGTTCTTACCTACTTAATACTACTGCCTCTGTATTCCATGCGTATTTATTCTGTCTATCACGATCCGGACCTAAGCGCACGTGGTACAGCTCCGGGCAAACTCGAGATGACAAAATGATAAAAGAAATCCATCATGGAACTATTATATTCATGTCTACATAGTGTATAACTTTAATGAGACCCTATGAACTCAGATACCCCTCAGAGATTTTTACAATCCATCGCAGGTTTCATTATGAAATTAGAGATAACTTGAGTTAGGTACAGATAGGTAGACTTAAAATTAGCAGAACGCCAGTACTTCTACCATGGGCTGTATCTCGCCAGGTAAGACGCTATGTTCTCTTAATAAGAAGCAAACCCTGACCCTGCCTTTAGGAAAGCAAGGCGTATCTGGATACAGTGCTTGCGATTTGTACTCACCTCCGGAATGGGCTGTCAACATCTTTTACATATGCACCTTAGACTGGCCTTGACCCAGGATGTGCCAAGCGCAATCTGACCATACAAGCTCAAGATGAGAATGCTTAATTCAAAGCCAATGGCCGCAATGGAGCTCTGCAGTTGAAGGATTCGCTTATCCTTGTATTTCTCACGTTATTGTAATCGTGTAATACCTGTCCTTCTCTGTGTGCGAATGAAGAGTCTTTCTTCTTAGGCTGGGAAAAGCAAACCTGAAGCACAGCACACAGATGATTCCATAGATACCTAAGGTTCCTACCGCATCGTCGCACCGATGAGCACAGGGAGCTCACTACGAGAAAACGAAAACAAAAAAAGATTTAGACGACCTGACTTTCATGCAATCTCGTTTCTGTTGTATTGTGCCAGATTCTTCTCATTAATTTGAGATATCCATTTCCCATCTTCCCCTTACACCAGCCACGTTATTACCCCGAGGGGTTAGGCGCCTACCTAGCGTTTGGGAGCCTTTTTCAGCGGGCCTTCCAGGCTACCCCTACTGTTCTACCCCTAGCCACGAAGCCCGAGCCTTCCATTAGGTGGAGTGGGCCGGTGAACACTGTACAGCTGGGAGCTTGTCTGACAGGCGCTGGGCTGGATTAATTTGAGGCGGGCTGTAATGCCCAGCCCCTGGCCTTGGTGGGAACTGTAGGTAAGCTCAGAAAGCGACTGCATCAGTGTCAAGGTAAAAAACGGCACAACCGCATCAACGAGGCTCACGTTACGATCAGGCTTTCACGCGCCACATAGCCATTTACATTCGCCCTGACTCTCATTCCCTTATCGGCGTCGACACTTGTACTTGTTTCAATGAACACCACCGCGACTTGGTACCGGCCTATTGCTTGGTAGGTGGTTGGACTGCCGCCCTCAGCCGCTCGCTCTCTCCTGTCAGAGCGTCAACGTCGCCTGGTCTTGACAACACCCGGGTTGACCGTGTACCATGACCAGTCGCTGCCATGGCTTTCCTTCGCCGTAGAGGCAATATGTCTGATGACACCGATATACGCCGCCATACATTCTTCGAATCCAGCGCATCCGGCGATATTCCCCCGTTCTCTCCTCAGCCTGAACACAACGATAATCAAGGCGCCGACGTGCCCTCCCGCCCGCAGCCCTCC
>JAAGWQ010000354.1:0-18806 GCA_013396295.1 Fusarium heterosporum
AATATTAACCAGCTAATTTAACTAAGAATAACTCAGACGTATATATTTTAAAATAAAAAGGATGATACTTTATTCTGCCTACAGAATCATATTTTTAATTAAATTTCTCAATATATTTAGAGAATATTATTATAAATAAAAGGATTTAAACTATAAACATAAAGTAAGATTATCAAAGGTTTTAGATATTAAAGGAGCTAAATTAACAAATATGATTTTAATCATATATAGGTAGTTAATTATAGAAGGGTGAGATTGAAATTATATTATATAACTAGGTCTATTTCCGTAAACAGCGTTCTGAGCTACAGGGCTACGAATGCTACCTCTGGTATCGCTTCATATATTTACATCACGCTAGAAAACCAAAATGGACCAGGCAGTTACTTCCAATCAACTGACCTACAGCTCACTACCCTAGGTAAGTCGCAGGAGGCAGACGCTCTCATTTTGGGGCTGGTTTCTATCAGTTGTGAGACGCTAGGTTGTTGACCTTTCAAGTACCATCCGCTGTACAAGATTCTCAACCGAAACAAATGTCATCACTATGCATACCGCCATCGAAGTACGTTTGCGCATGTGAAATCTCATTGACTGGCCTATAGAAACCTATTAGCATCCAAAATGAGACACGGCAAGTCCTCACATCTCAAAACTATGCAAGGAGTAATGAGACATAATCCATAATTTCTGACCAGTTGTGGGAGGTGTTTAGTCAAGACAGATTGCAACGACATAATATTTAAAGTGCCTTGCCCCAGACGACCCATCGACCTGAGCAGCTACTCCACAAGCATACACTTTTACTTACCACAATTCTTTATAGAACTACAGGAGCTATGAGATTCCCACCTATACCCCTCGTCGCAGAGGTCATAACACGTGCTGATAACGGAGCTCGTACTGCTGTAGCAGGAGTATCTGCAGTCGAGAAAGGAGCTACAAAGCTCATACCCATACCTCTTGTCGCTGACGCCGTAACATTCATTGATGGTGGCGCTCGAACTGCCGTATCTACAGTGGTCGGCGAGAAAGAGTCGGTAAAAGTTACACCCATACCTCTCGTCTCTGGGGCCATAAACCTCGTTGACAATGATGCTCGTACCACCGCGGCAGGACTATCTGCAATGGTCGGCGAGAAAGAAGCACCTCCAAGACTCATAGACAGCGTTGGTGAAAGCTGGAAGGATAGGGCGAAAGGGAATGCCATCACCTCCAACATTCCAATTCTCACCAGAATAGGTGGAGGTCTTATCGACAGCGCTGGCCGATTGAAGGACCAGACAGAAAATGATGTCGTCACTTCCAACATTCCAATTCTCAACAACACCAACGATGGGGAAGGAGTATCAGACCGCAGCAAGCAAGACGGATGGTCATCGTTAGGCGACTACGTACCGGGAATCGGCCATGTAGCTGGAATAGTCAACTTGGTCACCGGCAACCCGGACGGTCATAGATGCAGGCTCGGGGCCAAATGTATAGTCGTGGCTAAATGCATGATCGGAGCCATAAGCACGGCTGTCATGTCTTGTGCTACTGAGGCTATCAAAGCTTATGCTACTGCTTATGCCACTGCAGCTGTCAAGGCCGGTGCTACTTCAGCTCTTACCGCTGGTGCTAGCCTTGCCACAGGTGGTGTAGGTCTTTTCGGCGGTGCGGTTGCTAAAGGTGCTGGTACTGCATTGGGCGGTGTTACGACAGGCATCAAGACGGCGACATTTGGCAAGGTCCCTTCTCTTGGGGCGACCAAAGCTGCGAGCAGACTGATGTCGTTTTCGCTATAGTGCGGCCGAGCTATCAGTTCAAAGGTATCATTATAGAAGGTTTGGTTACTATTGTTCTTATCCTAGTCGAAGGTATCCCTAGCTTACCTGAATACACGCTTCATTAAGAGAAACAAGGGTATCAGGACGCCTGCAACTACTAACTATCCGTAGAGATGAAATTAAATAAGAACATTTACGTCCAAGACACTCTTGTATTAAATTTCAATATTATACAGTGCGCCTAAATATGTAAATCTAACACTCTTAAACTATTTATAATATTCATGCTGAGATTTTATTCTAATGGTTTTACAAATAATCCCAAGACCTATAATCCTCTGCTGAAAAACACTAGCCTCTTAATGATGTCATGAGAAAACATTCCATGTCCTTTAGGCGGTGAGGATATAAATAGATTAAAGATATTCTAACCCCAATTCCCAAGACTATCAAAAGTCTAGGCCCCATTAGACCCCCTCAAGGACAACGGAAGGGCCTTCTCCATTCAGGGGAACTATTGAAATGATCAGCCTAAATATGATCGTCCCGTTATACGATAAAAGTGCCGCAGATCCGGGTTGCCGAGTTCCGTTCGGCATGTAGAATACGAGATTTGACCATCGTGACTAGTAATTTCCCCACAAACGAGATGAACTAGGCATATTGAGGACAATCAATGCGCGGACCTCTAAACAGTTCAGATCCCTAACAACATCAATATAAAAGGGAGTGCTCCCTCTGTGAAAGTTCATTCATCATCTCATTCAACTTATCGCCTTAACAACCTATTATACAACTCATACACAACACCGTCAATATGAAGTTCTTCGCTACCGCCATTCTGTCCGCAGCCGCCGTCTCAGGTGCTATCTTTGATGTCAAGGACTTTTCTGCTACCTGCATTCCTCACAGTACCGAGTGCCAGTAAGTATTCGTCCTTCAATAATAACAAAATCTAACATCATCAGCTATGAATTCAAGGTCATTCAACCTGGCACCATGGAAACCTGGAAGCACCCCGTCCACTGTTCTGCCACTGTTCAATCCGCCAACTACCTTCTCCCCAACGTCAAGAACGCCAAGTGCGGTGATGACTCTTCTCGCACTTTTTCTGTCACCCGCAGCAAGAAGGGTTTGAACTTTTCCGTATCTCAGCCTGTCAGCCCTATCAGCTATACTACCGGAAAGCATTTTATTCCCAACAAGCAGCTTTGGCAGTCCACCGCTCCCAATGCTGAGATTCAGCGCTACAAGGGTCCTAAGGATTTCTCGCTCAACTAGATTGCGATGAGTTGACGTTTCTGTCATTTAGCCTATTTTAGCAGAGTTTTGGTGTTTAGATCAATTGCTTCAATAATATTGTTTCTCTAATCCTTGCCTGCCAAGACTGATGACTTCATCTGACATGATCAATAATGTGGCAAATTCAATCTGTTTTTTATCTTGTGACCTTGATCTATATCGGAGAGATATTTAATGTCAAGTAAGTAATGCCTTCCAACTCCCCTCACACTTTTTCCCTACAGCATCAATGAATCAAAATGTCCACTAGAACAAACACAGGCTGTATTACATGCAGGTAAGTGTCAAGTCTAGAAGTCTTTGGCGTGTCTATCAGGCTGACGATCAGAATCCGTCGAATCAAATGCGACGAAACCAAGCCGCAATGTAATAAATGCCTCAAATCGAAAAGAGTCTGCGATGGATATCTCACTCCTGATATATCCATGTCCCGTAGAAAACTCGCCGATACTGTTCGCAAGCTGGATGTTATCAGCCCAGTCTCTCGCGCTTTGACGAAAAGCCCAACCTCTAGTAATCCCCTCTCCAAACCTGTTACACCTGATGATTCTATCTTTTTCGATTTATTTCGACATGCGACGGTAAAAAGCACTTGCAGTGTCTTTCCGTCTACGTTTTGGTCAGAGACTGTTATGCAGATAGCGCACCAGGAGCCGGCTATCTGGCATGCCACTCTCGCCATCGCAGCCTTACACAAAAGTACGCAAGTACCGGAAGGGGACGAGCAATCGTTGGCTATTCGCGCTGAGACTCACTATGCCAAAGCTCTGGGTCTCGCTAGGGATATAACCACTAGCCTTGGGATAGCCACGCTGTCTGCTGTCCTTGTCTCGGCTGCTTCTTTGCTAGGCCGATGGTCTGAAATGCAAAAACATGTCATGGCTGGACTGAGAATTGTCTCTCAGCAGTATGCACCAAATTTACGAGTTGTTGTGTCAACCTTGATGAAGCTTGATCTCCAAGCCATGACATTCAGCGAATCTAGTTCGCCCTACCCGTACGAAACAACAGTTGCCGCATTTCCTGTGGCGCAGTATCTCGCATTACCCCCCGTCCAAGGAACATCATATGAAGAACTGAGCTCGGAAATGTTTGGTTTAGTGAGGAGTTATATGATCCTAGGAGATAATTATATTCGAGGAAATGTCGCCTACGGACCCTGGCTAACATCGCGAGAAATGTTCTTTCGCCGATTGGCGCATTGGGAACTTACCATGGCATATTTCGAGAGCACCCATCCCCCAAGTCCTAAGATTGAGTTGACTAGACTCTGTATCCGCTTGTGGCATGTCACTGCCAGGATATTGATGCGAGCAACACCGATAGGAGGAGAGACGCGGTTTGACTCGCTTCTTGGATACTTTGAGTACGGTGTGAAGGTTGCCTCAGCAGCGAAGGAGTGCATGCGTAAAACAGAGAAAAACTCTTTTAGTCTTGAGTCAGCGCTTGTGGCTCCTCTCTGGTTGTTAATCCATCGCTGCCGCCATCTCGGACTACGACATGCTGCTCTAAAGCTCCTCCAAGATATTAATCGAACTGAAGCGATGTGGAAGAGCCAGTTGGCGGCCGCTGCTATGAAAGCGCTTGTGGACGTGGAAGAGGAATGCCTTCATACTAAACGCATTCCCATCCTGCTAAATGGCCTACCCTTGAATGTTCCATGGCATATTTGGGCGAGGCCTGGTGTGAATATTCCAACCACTCTGAGTTGGGAAAATGTACCGGTGATTCCTGAAGAGCACAGGGTAAAGGACTTACTTGGTCTGATGAGTGTTCATCAATCACGGGTGGATATTCGTCTGTTAATGTCTGCAGACACTGTAGATTCAGCTGAGCTAGGGCCAGTGAGAGAAATTACTGTCGAGATTTGAGCCTGTTTGTTGAGCCTAGTAAAGCCGGTTTACTGGGTCTTTATGTTCTCTGAATAGAGTAAAGATAATAACAGTATGTTCACTATTGGCTGGCAACAAATATAACCATGCATAGATATCTGGATGCTCATTTGCTGGACTAGCTCCCTTACCAAAATGCAGCAGCACCAGCAATGCAGGCCACAGCAAGGCATAAATTAGGGCTCAAACCGATACCGGAGTTGCCACCAAATAAGTTATCCCCATCTTCGTTCCCACTGTCGCTGCCATTACCGCTGTCGCCCTTAAATCCTTCAGGCGAAGTGACAACCCAATTCTTAGTCTCTGCCGTGCCATTGACCAAAGCCTCCATTTGATCTTCTGTGCAGGTGTTTATTGGCTGCAATACGTAGCACACATTATCGACAGGTGCTGGTAGCTTATTTTTAACATCCCTCACATCAGATGGACCCTGCGTCTGGTAGTTACCCTTTGTCAAATCGATCTTGCCAGTTGCAACGTCCTTTCGGAACATGGCACTCTCAAAGATTCGGAATACTGTCTCAGGCTGGAACCCTCCAGCGCTATGACCTGCTTGGAAAACGCGGGAGAAGGAAAGGCCACCGTATTCGCGGACGAATCCACCGTTGTAAGACGAGTTGGTGATGATATCCGCATATCCGGCCTTGGCGAAGGACTCGGCATCTTCGAAGGGGATATGCAATGACGAGTTCTCGGCAGAAAACCCTATAAGCATGAGTTAAGCATCTACATAAGTCTCAGGTTGCGGTCTCTTACAGTTGCACCGATAATCACGGTCACCATACACCAAAGCAACATTGATACCGCTGTCCAAGAGGTTTCCCAAATGCGAGAGATCATAGCGAGCTGGGTCGCCAGTGTAATTAAAGAATGGGTCTGGGAATGCGTCATTCCCTCGGGTGAAGTTAAGTGGCACACCAAGCGCCTGTTGTACCCATTCCTGGTTGAAGAAAGCAGCTTCGTACTCATCGGGGAACGATCCTGGCTTCTTGATAGAAATGTCAAATGGATAATACTGACAGATAGTGTTAGTACCATACCAAACACAGCCATCGGATGATAGCTCACCATTGTGGCTTTGTCGAAACTCTCAAACGCAATCCCCAAACACGTATTCGAGGCTGTGGCACAGGCCTTGTTAACACTTGGATTGTTACCTTTCATTTGTGGATCTCCTTCCGCTTGAGCGGTTCTGCAAGAGTTTAAAAGTGTATAGCAACCCTTCTTTGGGTCATTCATTACTTTATTCAACTCGGTATAAGTTGTGTCGTTAATCAACGGGTGGTCATAGGTATTGTTCATAGCATAGTCAAGCCAGCCGTGAGCCATAGACTCCATGTCCAACAACCCATTGATTATACCCATTGTGGTGACGTTGAGTTGTGTTGCTTCTTTAATGTTGTGTTTTCCGTTCGCGATGAGGTCGTTCTGTTGCAAAAAGTAGGATGTAAACATGGTTGTATACAAACCGCCATACTGTCATAAGTTAGTAATGATAAATTGTTCAGGTATGACTAACCGAAACTCCCCAAATCGACAGGTCATTGTTCTTTGTTTGGTACTCGGGAAACTCGTTGAACCAAACCTGTGAGAATCTCCAGATAGTAGTGGCAGCGGCCATAGTACCATTGATCATGGTCGATTTGTCAGTCACATGCATCGTGGCGGGGATTTTGGTTAGGCTAATCTCTGGGAGGTCATCAACACTGGTGATGGACTCTTGCGACTTGTTGTTGGAGACGGGGTAAAACGTGTTGTCCGTAGTATCAAGGGTCCCATTCGCCAGTGTGGTATACGAGAAGCCAACTCCCACAGGGTTATCGATGTAAAGCATGTTGACATTGTTATTCCACGAATATTCGTTGAGTGTAGTCGAGTTAGAGTCGGGGTTGAAGTAGCAAGGAAAGACTGATGACCCGTCAAATCCGCTATACCCAGGGCCGCCGCCAAAGTACATGGCTGTCGGGGCGTTTTCCGGGTCGGTGCGGGCAGCTAGAGGTGTCGTTAGCAATATCCAGAAGACTCCTTGGTTCACATACGAAAATACCAGAAGTAGTAATTAACACTACCATCCTTAGGTAATCCTTTGGCGCCACCGGCATCAGGTACGAAGCGGCTTGGAAGATGGACGTATCCGGAATACGTATCAACACCCTTTGTAGTCTCGCAGACGTTGCTCACCTTCTTGTATGAGATGTTTGCCCCCTTGAACTTCTCAGAGAGTACCGTTTTGATGTTCTTGGGTGGGGAGACAAAAGACTGGGCAGATGCGAGCCCCGAGACAAGCAATAAAAGAGAGTAAAAGGGCTTCATGTTTGTTTTGCTGGACCGAGAAGAGCTATTCGGTAGGGTACTTGGGTTTTTGTGGACGAAGACTATGTAGTGTTGTGGTGAAGAAAGTAGAAAAGTTGACGGATTGTTCGGATACTTATACCTGAAGAACGTAATCTCGGTCATCGCTCTCCTACGCGTAGGGAGTCACTTCATCCCGATCTGAAAACTTTCATTGCAGTCGATTGAGGTCTCATCAGCCAGAAATGATCGTCAGCTAGACAAACATGAAGCTGAACTAAGATATTTCCTTAAACTGGTTAGCACTGGCGAACAGTCCAATCAACACTACCATGTGGATTAATCTAGCAAGAATATGTCACCGATCATTGGCCCTGTACTTTGGGGGCGACGTGAGGTGACTTCGATTACTGAGGTACGTACCCTGTTTCGCAATGCTGAGCCACAGGTTATAAGAAACTGGCGAACGAGCCAATTACCACTTCAGATCCCCAATAATCCTGTACCGTGAGGACTAGGTAGCAAAACGCAACCATGTCATCGGGTCAAATAGCATCCAAGGAAATGACCCGAGGACCAGACGATGACAATGACGGCCTATACCAGATGGCAGCCTCAGGGATGACATATGCACCTGGTGGGATGATACAATAGTCTCTTGAGGATAGTGGTATCTAATTTTATATTGAAGGTATAAAAACAGAAATTTTACAATCTTCCTAAACTTTACTAACAAAGTTCTTCTCTGAAAACAATTCTGAGTTTCTGTTTTCTAACTATTATAATTTCAAATATCGGGTAAAGCATAGATGCTAGGAAGGGAATAGACATAAGAAAGGAGAGAAACTTACAGTTTTTTATTGAAGCTATGTGATGGGATTAGAAGGGAATTATAAGATTTGGCTGGAATATGTCATTGTGGCTGCGCTGGAAATTGCTACAACTCTACTCCTCATACATTCCCTCGTATAGATCCCAATGTAGGGGTGTATCTTGACGACTTTGAACTTCGTCCGCTCAGAAGCATACCCTATGTGAAGTCAGTAAATCATGCATGATCTGTACGCCTCAATGCTCCTCACGAAATCATGTGTTGCTCATCCGGATTCAGCTTGCTGCCCATCAGGACCACTAGAACTAAGGCCTAGAATCCTATCTCTCGTTGTAAGTTCGTACATATCCAGCCAATGGCCCGACAACATGATAAAACACCCAGAGTTCGAATCATTCAGTGTAGTAATCTCATAGTATAAGTTCTTATTCGATATCAACAGTGGAGGAACATAGCGCTTGCTTCGGACGCAGACTGTGCCGAGGCCATCCGCCTTCCTTATTGTGCATTTGAACTTCTGTCAAGAGGGAATAGGTTTTGCTATAGTGGTGCAAGGATAAAAGGCCCGCTTACCGTGGTTTCTAGTATATTTTTGATGACTGGAAGTGATGCAAGAAGTAACGGATAAAATCGGCTAATAGGGTTACCCATGCTTATTCAGGGCTTGTACGACATTGAAGTTACCAACCAGTACCGCTAGGTCATAAGGATTCTTGATCATTTTTCCATGCATTCTGTCTCAGAACTTCTTTATGAGCGTCTCCAACGGGGACAATCTTCTGGGAGCCTCGGTGGCGTCAATGGGTTTCAGCAGGTCATCGTCGGCCATAGATTCGCCATTGACGTGTTCTATGATGCCATAAGTTTCCAAGTATAGGGTGGTGGATAGTATGTCGGGATAAAGATTCAGTATTTATCGGCCCCCTCTGCTAACGGCCTCTGGATATACCATAGATATCCTCCACAATCTACTGTCTAGACCGCAGTCTGGCTAAATTCATCCCCAATATCGTCGGCTACTGCTTCTAGCAGCTTCTCCATAGTCCTGGGATTAATGTAATGATTTACCATATCGAGAACAGTCCATCTATCGTAAGCAGTAGCATTAATATCGGCTCCTGCTTCTAACAGCTTCCTCATAACCTCAAGATAGCCTCCCGTAGCTGCCCACAGGAGTGCAGTCATTCCATTATAATTAGCAGCATTAACATCGGCTCCCACTTCTAGTAGCTTCTCAACAACCTTAAGATGGCCTCCTGTAGCCGCTATATGGATCGCAGTTCGTCTATCACTAGTAGTAGCATTAATATCAGCTCCCACTTCTAGTAGCTTCTCAATAACCTCAAGATAGCCTCCCCTAGCTGCTATATGGAGCGCAGTCCATCCATCATAACTAGCAGTATTAACATCGGCTCCCGCTAGCAATAGCAGCTCGAAAACGTCCTTGTTTCCGTTCTGGGCAGCATACCACAGCGGCCTACGCTTATGAGTATCCTTCAGATCTGGACTGTGCTCAAGCCTAAGTAGTGTATCTGCGACATTGCTTAATCCAAAAAAACTTGCCAGATGTAGTCCCGTAATTTTCTTTGGCGGCCATTGACTGTAATACGAGTCAGATGGGTATCGATTGTCTGCCTCCAGCGCTTGAAACGATGCCTCAACCTTAACTTGGCTCTCAAGAAAGCTAACGACCGCTTGATTTTGTGTTCCATCCTTGCGAGCATGATAACCCCAGTAATGCGCGGTGTAATCGTAAAGTAGGTTTGACCGCAATCGTTCCTCAAACTCGTTGTTCGTTTTACAGTAACCTGTCTCAAAAACGGTGAATGAAAGGTAGGTAACGCAGGCTGTCGTGATTATAGTTTCAGCGTCCCGGAACCAACGATCTCGTGTCCGCTTGAAGTATTCTTGCGTTGTGTAGTGAACCAGCCGGATGATGCCACTCTCTTCATCGACCGTTACCAATCCAGCGCATACAGAGACCATGTCTCCGACACAAGTCATGTCGCCACAGTCAAGCTCAGACTTTCCCGTCTTTATTGCGAGAGCATGCTGAAGTTCTGATGTAGTAAGCTGTCTCTTGGCGCACGTAATCCATGATAGGACTCTCATCGCAAGTATCTTCATCCCTGGCATCTGTCCGTTGATTCTCTCCATGGTTTGTTCATACGCATGGGTGAGGACTTGATCCTTCTGATCTTCGCCTAATTCATGACCTTGCCTCAAGAAAGTCTCCATTGCACTTCGGATATCGTTTAGTGTCATCTTGTCAGCAAGTAGACGAAGATAGAGTTGTGCCAAAAGAAACCTACGGGTCGTTAGTTGATACGTTTCTCTTCCTATTATGACAACTTACATTCCATCCATGGCTTTTGAAATACCCGTCGTAATTTCTTTTCGCAGTTGTTGGTCCCGTTGGACGAAGGATGGTAGCTGCCCCATATGGCTTTCCAGGTATCTTACCACATCGTCGGGGCTTGCACGAATCTCTATTGATAGGCTGGTTTTGAAGCGATCCATAATCTCCGGAATTGGCCTTGACGTCGCAAAAATGTTTAACCCGTGGCTGGTCTGAAGGTTGAAGAGCTCCGAAAGGAACCTCGTCCGGCATCCACTAGACTCTAGGCATTCGTCAAGTGCGTCAACGATAACAAAGACTCTCGAATGCATCGCCACCACCAATTGGAGGAGTCCTAACATTTCATCAAGGGATGGACGCGTTCGTTGGGTCTCATGCCGAGCGTAAAGATGTTTGACGCTATCTGGCAAGGAAGCCTGGCATTGGATCAGCTGCTTCAGTACACTCGCCAGCATATCATCAATCTTTTGCTCGTTTTGCCTCCGGAAGTTGCAGTATATGTAGGCGATGCCGATGGTCGAGTCCTCTTCAAACCTTGAATTGAGAAAATCGACTACGATGGACGTTAGTATAGTCTTTCCCGCCCCAGGTATCCCCGGGCAGAACAGCGTTTGCTGGCTGGTCGCTAGCCAATACAAAAAATCCTCCGATTGAAGGAGCCAATTCCCTGTTTCTGCTTGCCGTCTGCTAAAGTAATCGCTTTGCACTGGGCCGTAGTTGATGGGCGTGAGCCAATCGAGAATCTCAATATCTTCCTTTCTGTCCAACTTGGCGCGGGTGTGTGTGGTGTTCTCTCGAATTGTGGATGTATGATCGAGAACTGTATTCATCTTTAGCATATGCTATCGGCTCGACCAGAGGACAACTAACCCTGGCTAAGTATCTCCCTGACTGGGCGCTCTCCGCCAACGTCACCAGGCTGAACATATTCTAAAAGTTCCTTCGCAAACGCTGCTGCCACAGCCGCAGCATGCTCTTGCCAGTCTTTGTTCTTGTGCGAGTCGGCGTAATCGCATATGCCTCGGATGACGATGCATGGGAAGTTGTTCATCAATCCCGCCGCTTCCATTTCCACGCAAAGCACGTGGCCATCAAGCTCTTTTTTAAGTCTTTTTCGAAGGGAAGCATCTTTGATGACCTGGCTCCCAGATGCGATGAGACCGTAATGTACCTGCATATCCCTAGTCTTTCGCTTCACGATCTTAGTCCTATCACAGGATTTGCAGCTCTCTTCCTCCTCTTCTTCGTCGTCACTGTCGCGGTCAATGGTATCCTCGCTCACGTGAGCGTAATCTGCTTTGAACAGCACATCCTGGAGCAACTCAGTTCTTAAATATTTTGGCGCCAGTCGTGGCCATTTCTGCTGCAGCTCTTCCAGATACTTGGGTATCTTAGAACCGTACAACTCATTCTCCGTCTTCAGTTTCGTCAAAGCCGTGCGGAGGGGGGTAGGTGGGTTGTTCAGTGATCCGGTCCGCTTGAACTTGCCACCTTCTTCTGCCTTACCGATGTCCCATTGAATTACGCCGGGATACTGAGCCACAGGTGTGCTGACCACGACATCGCCAAGTCGAACCTTGGGTGGGATGCCTCCGCCGATACCAACCATCAAGCCAAGCTTAATCATTGGAAAAGTGGAAATCATCCAAGTCGCGATAGTTGCGGCTATATGGGGTCCGATTTCGCCTTCGGGCAAGCAGGCTATGACAATATTATGCCCGCCGATGGACCCCAGGGTATATGTGTTGGGATCCTTTGCGGGTTTCGGGAGATCGGTATGTTTTTGATCAAGCATGGCCGTCGCTGCGGTCTGCTCCTTGGTTAGAGCGCAGACCCATCCCACAGTGTATTCATCGTGGTTTTTGGTCTCCGTAATTCTCTGTGTAGCCATTGGGAGGGAATTGGTTGGGTCTTGGAGACGACGAATACAGGGGAGTCAATTGGTTATGTTCAACGCGGGGTTTCTCGTGGTCACTCGGCAGCTGACAATTGAACAAACAGCATCAAACGCCCTGCGCGTTCCGAATGGAAGTAGATGTCGATAACTGCGGGAAAATGGTTGACGCGAGGATCCTGGTGAGACTTGATGTAGATAGAAGACGTTTTGGATAGAAGGTGTTTTAGGCAGCAACACAGCCGCAAACCACGTTTGTCTCACCTCACGCGTTCCCAGCCAATCATTGCACCTTTCGCGAGGATCCAACTTCCGCAGCCTGGTTTGATTGTCGCGAAAAGCGTGGATAACAAAACATGGGACGCGTCGTATTGCAGGATCAAGCAAGACACGCGGAGTCCTAGTGTATCTGGAAAGTAGAACAGGTCATCTGCGTACCGTCGACGATGGACAATACATGAACAGCGATTTCTTTCATCAATCGACCCTGATTGGATTCAATACCAAGAAGCCTGTTAACGCGAAAGAGGTTTAGTATAATAAATGCAATATTGTACAGAGTGGGAGGGCCAAGGAGTAGTTTCTTTAGAGACAGATCGCCTCGGAATATGAGAAATTATCAGACGTGTTTCGAGTATATCCGGTATGCAACACACCAGCTGTGATTGGAGCAAAACTGTGCATGGATGGGCTTGTCTGTTATCTCAAAAGATGCATGGTTGTGGATGGCTGTGCTAGTTGAGTATTTGAGAGTAATGTGTAATCAATCCTACTGTCATCATCTACTTCTTGTCCGATTCTGACCCATTTGCAGAGTTGTACTCGGTTGAGGAAACCTCCATCTCCAAATCAGAGTGCTTCGCCTTCCACCCCTTCATGTACCATACTCCACCCATCAAAATCGCCCACATCGTGACTTCAAAGACCGTCGCAGCCGGATATCCGTGCTTGAACTCTGGCGCCTCGACTGTTGGAAAGGTGAATAGTGGGATCCAGATCTGATTACAAAAGCCCAGCGTCATCATTGAAGAGATAATGAGCCCTCGCTCGCCGTAATTGTCCTTCAATGTCGAATTGACCCACGAGTAGAGGATTGGAGATGCCATGCCTGAAAAGCCACCAAAGTAGAACGCAGCAAACTTGAGACCATCAGGAACGGTCCAGATGGATAGAACGATACAGGCAAACAACACAAAAGACGCTTGGAAAGTCCATAGTCCACGAAGACTTAGACATCCAGCTAGAGTTGTGCCTAACCATGAGGAAATGGCTCTGAGGAGGTCAATAAATGTGGGGAGAATATTGACAAGCTCGATGGAATGGTCTGTGGATCGCAACCAAAGGGCCATGTAACCAGTCTAGCATATATTAGTGAAGTCTTGAGGAGGTATTGACTGACGAACCCAGTAATGTGCTTGGCAGAGAAAGATGTAACATGAGACACATATCCACCACATGGGACGACTCAAAGTATATTTGAACGTCTTCCAAGTGATACCCTCCTGCTCGACAGTGGGAATGCGTCTGAGGGCAAGAGCATGCTCTTCTTCTGTCATGTACCATCTCCTAGCTGAGGTAGGTAGGCCAGGCCAGACAACAAATCCGAGAAAGGCCAAGGGTAGGGTGATGATGCCCTGGACGATAAACAGCCAGCGCCAGCCAGCACGTCCGAACACACCATTGAGGTTTCGATACGCGGCGGCTTGGAGGTAGCCAGAGAACATGGAGCCTAGTGAGTTGCCCATGAACCACACGCCTGCTCTTTTGAAGAGTTCTTCATTCTTGAACCATGAGCCGACTTGATGTTATGTCAGTCAATTTATTGGTGTCTAACAAGTTATTACGCGGCTGGACTTACGAATCAGATGCGTGCCACCGAATGAACTGGCTTCTAGAAATCCAGTGAGAGCTCTCAGAATGTACAGCTGCCAGCTATGCTTAATCTCCGACTGGCAAAAAGCAATAACAGCCCAAAGGACTTGTAGAGATGGGAGCAGAAATGGTGCCCTATTAAGGTCAGCTTTGCCGAAAAAACATGTAGGGATCACCTACAGCTTGCCCTTAGTTTGCAGCGTCATGAGTGGGATCTGACCCAAGACGTAAGCCGTGTTATCTATTACCCATCAGCCATGCACCCTAGAATGATGCGCACAACATACAAGCCACAACATAGTAATTCAACTCATTTCCATAGGCATTCAAGTCCTCTTTCATACCAGAGACATATGCATTGGTGATGTTTTGCTGGCCAAGAAACTGAAGAAACCGTTAACAGTACTTCCTGTTTGTTGATGTTGATGGACTCACACGACAAAAGACTATTTCATTAGTATGCGCTTAAAAGATTCAGATCTGCAGACTTACAACTTAGTGATCCAAAGATCAAGATTGCCAGATCAAGTTTCCTTAAAAGCTTCCTCTCTTCTTTCGGGTATTCAGAGGCTATCTGGGATCAGTCGAAGCCTAGGAATAAGCTTGAGTAACTTACGATACCAATCGAAGACAGACACAACCACTGCACCAACCTTGTTTCTGCGAAGTGACGTGACGATGCCCATTTTGAAATGCAGGATACGCCGTGGGAATGGTATAGTCTACTAATTCACAAATACAGCTGAGATGGACGACCTTTTGACTATCATCAAACACCACTATCTTATCTTTTTCAGATTATTTTTTCGCCTAGAATCTCGTCTAATGTAACTGTGATGGCGAGCTTGCCCTCGAGTTGCCAAGATCCACAAAGAATGATATCCATGAACGTATATTTAGAGTCCGCGGCCACTGATCTGCCCCCGGATACAGACTTCCGCAATTTATTGTACCATATCTGAATCTAATTGAGGCCTTTAAATTGATGATTATTCCTTTTTAGGCATTTTCACCAAGCGGGTGAGCTCCGCGGGGAATATGGTGGTATTGCGTGAAAACGCCATCGACTATCGGATGGCGACATAACCCCCACTTCGAATATCAGCAAGACACAACCCAAGGATAGACGGCCAAGGCAAATAAATGCGGAGATTCATCGGCAAACTATCAATTGCGACATCTGGAAATAAGATAACACAAGTTGAATCATAATTGGTCAGCATAATTACAACCGGTGCGGGGGTGATGATCCCATTATAGTAAGTTAAAGCAGATGAACAGCAATAAATGCTCTCTGGTTCGCAACTATATCTGTGGTTAAACCTTTCTGATAAAGATTTAGAGAGTTAAGATTGATAATAGGGCGCATCACTATTAGCCACAATCATCATGCCTTCTGCCACCCAGCTTTACCAATATGATCATGTCCCCGAGACAAAAGAAAATCTCGACTGGGCAGACTGTAAGCATCATCGTACCCATGTGATATCCCTACTGACGTGCTGATAAAGTACCCACCATCGATCTCTCGTTATATGGAACTGACAAGGGAAACGCCGCCCTGGCTGAAACTCTCATTGAAGCTATTCGCACCAAGGGCTTCTTCTATGTGACCAATTACGGAATCTCACAAGACGAAGTTGACACCCAATTTGCTCTCGGTCAACAATTCTACGAACTTCCGCTTGAAGAAAAGATCAAGTTTCAGCCAAACCTCGACGCCGGTGATTACAATGGCTACAGACCTGCTGGCAGACGGGTTCTCAGTGGAGGTATCAAGGACAAGACCGAGGTGTGGAACATGGCCAGTAAGTGCAGGTTACGGGAGTAATTTCGAAGGATTTCCTAACAATGATAGCCAACGATGGTCACATCACTCAACCGCTTCCTGAGCTTCTACAAAAGAACAAAGATTTGATTGAGAACTTCGCCAAGGATTTACACGACAAGGTTCTTGACCCACTATTGCATCTGATTGCTCTCGCTTTAGAGTTACCACCAGACTTTTTCACCAATCTCCATCAATGGAATGTACACGACGAGTCGCATCTGCGCTACATGAAATACTCCAAGTTCACCCCAGAGGAGCTTGAGAGACTCAGTGACGGACTTTGGTCACTGGGACATACCGATCTCGGAACAATTACCCTTCTATTCCGCCAACCTGTTGCAGCACTCCAAATCAAGGATCACAAGACGGGCGAGTGGAAGTGGGCTAAGCCTCTGGATGGTAGTCTAACTGTCAACACATGTGATGCTCTGAGCTTCCTTACTGGAGGTTACATCAAGTCCACAGTACACCGAGTAAGTGACCTTGTTAACAGATTGAATGATTCAGCATTTCTAACTCATTGATCAGGTCTCAGCGCCTCCTAAGGATCAACAGCATGTTGATCGTCTCGGCTTGCTATACTTTGCACGCCCTCAGAACGATCTTGTTCTGAACACCATCGATTCACCTGTTCTAAAGCGCGAAGGGGCTGTACAAAATGAATTCGAGGCAGGAGGACACAAGGTTCCAACTATGGGCGAGTTCACGACATTAAAGCAGACCTGGCAACAGCAGAAGGGCAAGGTATACAAGGCCGAGGATGGTGCAGAGATTCTTCCGGGCTTCAAGGGTCAATACCATGCCTAATATGTACCGTTTTGTTGTCACGAGCCATATAATTCAATGACGAACTTTTACAATTGAGGTCACGATAGGTTCAAACCTTCATAGATGTCAAGAGTTTATTTCTGAGTACAAAGTAAAATCTTGACACCACTGAACTCGGCTTGCTCTTTAATCTTCCTAATGTCTACCATGCTGGTATCATCTACAAAAGCTTCAGAGAGGTCAAAAACTCTCAACTCGCTAAGCTGCCCTTGTGGTCCAGCTTCTTCAAGAAGTTCTATAACTCCCTCCAGATATGGTTCCATGAAAACGTCATTACTGGTCCAGTTTTCGATATAGCTGCGACAATGGAGTTTGAGGGAGTGAGTGGATCGAGGTATGCGATCTAGTTTGATCTTGATAGATTCTTCGTCTCCTGGCGGTGTGTCGTCAAATAAATGAGAAATAGTCATGGTGAGACCTCTGATGCTTGACAAACTTTGGTATAGGTCTTGTAAAATTGGACCTATACCCGGGCGGATACAGTGAGAACTTGCAGAGCATCCCCAGCCATCCATATCGAGATGTAGTTCTGTGAGTGACCTTTTGTGTCTCATAAGAGCACTGGCCAACTCTTCCTGATCTGGCATTGCCCCATTGGCGAGATCATGATCCACGTGGATTACAACCTTTTCCAGTGGTCGGCATGCTGATATAAACTTTGAGAGACCACACCCCAAAAGTCCTGATCTGGTCATAATCAGCTCCTGCACCGTTGACAAGCCAATTGGTAAAGAGAGTCCGTAGTTCTGTAGTACTGACGTGGGTGTTCGATCGTCGTCAATCCTCTCATCCATATCGTCAGAGATCTCGTGCGTCGTGATTGTCTTAATCATTGGTAGATGAAAGAACATTCTGGCATAGCTCCTACCGATGTCTTGCAATCTATTCCAACTCTGGAATGTGACATGACGAACCTGTTGAAGAGGTACTTCCATCTCACCGGTCTTGTCAAGCAGACGATACACAGCCTTTTTTGTAAAGATCAGAAGCATAAAATCGCACCCAAATTCAGGGTCGAAGTGAGGGGTTGTTATACTCAATTGAGTCAATCTTGTTGACCACGCCAAGATCAATACTGCCAGAGCATCCTCGCACCCTTGGCGAATCTGAGAGCACAATTTCTCCAACCAAGCCTCTGGCAAAGCCACATCTTGAGCAGCAGCGTTGGCGAGAGCAGTTAAATGCTCGGGAGATAACTCGGAATCTAAAGGAGGCTCGTGAAAAGGCCTGAGATAACCGAGATCTAGGCTCTGGACTTGTTTTCGAAGTTCAGGGTGTCGCAAGAGGTGAAGAGCAAATAGTGCAATCGATGGCTCGGCAGATTCTTGGCTATTACTCCAGGTGCGTACGGGTAGAGGAAACACGATTTTGTCGAAGCGGCTGTTGACGAGGCTGACGTTGTCAAGTGACTCACGGTCGTTTGTAATGAACTCGACAACCCGTTCAAGGGTCTCATCTGGTAAGTCTGAAAGGACCGCCATAGCATGAAGACATCAGTAGTGCTGCTCTGAGTCCCAGATTGACTATAGACTATAGACTATAGTAAACTAACATTTCCGACACTAAACAGGAAAAGACACAGATGTTAGAAGATACATGACGTCATTATCTCACAGGGTAGACTATTGATGCACAAGGTCATGAATCTTAGTAATAAGTATAGTAAGACTGTTTCTAAGAGAAGTATTTCTTAAGCCATAGTAATTCAAGGACTTTAATACACTTTATATAAAGTTACTTAAGTAAAGTAATTTAGTTATATATAATTTAAACCTATTTATAAATATTATGAATTTATATAATTATAGTGCTATATACTAATAATTATTACCTTAGCCTGGGTTAAATGTCCTTTCTTTATAACGTTTATAGCTTTTAGTACTCTAATATTAAGTTAAATAAAGTTTATTTAAATATAATATATTTAATAAGCGA
>JAAGWQ010000355.1:0-48151 GCA_013396295.1 Fusarium heterosporum
TGGTATAGCCTGTGTCACTTTCTTTTCTTTTTGGATGCCCGATTTATAGAGGCCAACAGCCACGAAACAGGGTTGATATTTGCAATCAAGATGGATGGAATTTGACAAGTGATGAAGCTGAAAAAAAAAAAAAAAAAAAAAAAAAAAAAAAAGAAGAAGAGAGAAGAAAGAAGAGATTACAAGACATACAAGAACTGGGATGACATCTCATTACGCTCCATGTCCGTGTCCAGCTCAGGCCCCTTGGGGATCTTTCTCCTCCCCCTCCACCAAAAGACAAAGACAAAAACTCTCTAGAGAGACGAAACGAAAGGAAAGATGCCGTCACTCACCCATAAAACCCTGGACCGCCACCAAAGCCAAGTCCCACTATCTAATGTTAGCTCAGGACCCAGTGCTAATCTAATTGTGCCCGTTGATGGGGTGGAAACGTTCGCTGATCCCCCAATGAAGGAAGTCCCCTAAAGCTTAGATTCGACAAAAGGGAGATGGTCTCTACTGTTAAAAAAGAAAGCATGGGGCTGAGGATGTGATTACGACAGTGAGACTGACACTGAGACTGAGGCTGGCGATGCAGATGTAATGTAATTGATGGCTAATGTCAAACCCAGTTACTCGGGTTAGACTGCAGTCTGTACAGATAATTAATTAATCAATTCATTAGTACGATCGGCGTTAAACAAGTTTCATTTGTCAAATCTCTAGTCGTATTTCTGCTGGAGATCTCATTTTCCTACCCCTTGTCTAGCTTCATTTCCATCACTTCCTTCTATTTGCTTTTTCCAATGACAGCTCGAGCCCAGCCTCTCCCAAATACGGAGGATATCCCGTCTCCCTTGACAAACGATTGATGAATGGCTGCAGGTGGTTGTCGTCACTCCTCACCTTTGTTAGTTATGTGCTACCAATTGGTGGTCACGCAGGGGGTGACGCAAACCTCCATGTACATCCACTTATCGTTGCTCAACCGCTAAAAAGCCACTGATGATCCCCCTCTGCAACAGACCGTTAGTGCCATCACCGTGCCAAGTTATAGTTACCGAGAGTAGAGAGTGTGTGCCTGGCTGATCTCAAGACTGTTGTTGCTAAAAGCTAAAAGTCCGCCATACACAACCATCTTACATCATGTCTACCGTGTAAGGCTCCCTACAAACATCGGACATCACTTGCCCTTGTCCCTGTGACGAACCCTGTCCTTTGAAATGACAGAACCTAGCCCCTGTCAGCTAATGATCACCACTGCCGGCCTAGGCGAGCTGATCCATGCTCCCACATACGCAAACATGCATTTGATTGCTTGCTTGTCCATATCACGTGACACAAGACAACATCGTCAGCTTGCCAAGATGGTATGGTTCATGTCGTGCACATGTTTCTCTGCGCATTATCAAGTCTGATCAATAATACCAAACGCAGGCCTCATTATGCGCCCCATAACCACCGCAAGGACTAGGCAAAGAGGTCTTGCCTTGTCGTGTTCGGTTTCTGCCCGCCACTCCTTCATGCAAGAGGGCTCATTCTCCCCCTTGCATACATATTACTTACTGTAGCTCACCTGCATGTCCCATAATCACCAGACTATCTTCTAGCTCTGAATTGTCATCATGCTTGCTCTAAACCCGAGAGACAGTCGAATCTCGGGCTATGTGTAAGCTTCGAGAGATGCAACTCATTGCGGCCTGTTTCCATGCAGCCTTGCCATTCATATGGACCCTCTTGAAACTAAAAATGATGCAAACCCCTTCCAACGCCTGTAAATGCTTGGTACTATGTATCCTCCTCTATGTCTATAATACAAGGTCCCGGGTTATCATTTGACTAGTGATTCTATCGCCTCTTTGGGACAAAGAGACTTGGCTTTCCCTTCTTTCGAGCTTGTGGTGGAGGGATTGGACGTCTAGGTTGCTAAAATCATTGTAAGCATATTATCCCATCACACTCAAGAATACTCGATATACCTGATTGTTGGAATCATGAGGCTGATGGTGTCCTGGATTTGAGGGACCTGTCGGGATCCGGGGACCAGTTGGTATCGGCGGTCCGGTCGGAGCTGCGGGTGGCCTTTCGGGAGGCGCCAATCCCATCACTGACATTGCTGAAGGGTCTGTCGGAGCCTTGGGCGGTCGCTGAGGCTTCGATGCAAACTTGCCCATGAGGCCACCACCTCGAGTCCTGTCACTAGCTATCTTGCTTGGGTTTTAGCTTATGAATCAACTGTGCAAGCTTCGCATGCTATTAACTTACCCTTTTTGTTACTGGCTGCGCTGTGTCTAGTCCATCGTGTGATCGCTTCCTTGCTTCTCCTGGTGGTCTGTCTGATGAGGTATGTATGACAGGAGGGCCAGCGGAGCGTGGCATAACCCCAGCTGGTTCGCCACCTCCAATACCAGGTATTTGAGATGATACGGCTGGTTTCTGGGCCGCCGCGACCTTTGGAGAGTTCGACCGCGACGAGGGAACTGAGGACGTGGTGTGAGATGCATCTCGCATTACAATCTCGCGATCTTGCGCCTTGGGTGGTGGTGGTGGTGGTAGGTAGGCACCGGGTGCAGCTTTTTCCAGGGGCTTCCTGAACATTGACAAAATGTCACCATTAGTGTATCGTTGTCTGAGCTTGGCATCCTCAATGAGCTTTCGCCAGAACTCGCCTTGTACAAGCGCCCTTGAATCACCAAGGATCCAGAGGGACGACTTGGCACGAGTCAAACCGACGTTCATACGTCGAATGTCAGTCATGAAACCAATACCACCTGTAGAACTGGCACGAACACAAGAAAAAATGATGATTTCGCACTCACGACCCTGGAAGGCATCGGTCGTGTTGAACTCGATTATGTCCGTGATATTCTCACCATATCTGGACCGGAACCGGTTCCTCAACTCATAAAGCTGGGCTTTGTAGGGCGTGATAATACCAATCTTGCCAGTCAAGTCACAGCTGCCGTATTCTTTGCTAAAGCGATCGTACATCTGCATAGCAACATCCAGTTCCTTTGTGTTGACTAGTGACTGTCCTCTGTGGCCTCGCTCCTGGACACCTTGAACATCAAAGAAACGATACGGGCCAAGAAGTGCACTCTGATGCCAGGGCTGCTGCCGGAGTAGATGCATATCTGGACCATCGGCAAGTTGTCTTTCGTAGAACTCGTGGCTAGGGAACATGCTGATTTCAGGATGCATACGATACTGCGTATCCAGCAGATGGACCGACTGGGGGTGGTTTTGCTGCATTCGGACGAACAAACTTTGATCGTAACCGAATTTAGCTGCAGATTGTGACAGGACCGTTGGAGGAAGTTGCTTGGGATCTCCTACAAGAATACACTTGCAGCAGCCATACTTGAGTGGAATCAAGGCGCTCAACTCCACACACTGAGCAGCTTCGTCAATGATGACTGTCTCAAATTCAACATCCAGGTTTCGAAACATTTCGTGACCACTACCACTTAGAGTCGCGCACAGAACTTGGGCGTTGTTCAGAATCTCCTGTTGAACTTGTCGGCGGCGCAACTCCATCTCACGAGCAACGGAGTTGCCACTGCTCTTGTCGGCATCAATCTTTTCGCCGATAGTTCTTTGATGCCGCTTTTTCTCGTCAAACTCTCGAGATAGCTTGTTGTAGACGGATCGATCCTCATCATCTCTCGACGCTTCCAATTGAGGACGCAACATGGCCAGTTCTTCTTTGAGCTTTGCAGCTTGCTCGTGGAGCTTATCGCGGTCGGTCTTGGCTTTGTCTTTGGTTTGATCACCCTCTAGACGGGCCTTGACCATCTCATCCAGAGTGACATCTCGTACGGCGGCGTTGATAGCGTCACTTCTACCCAATCGAAGCACATTGATATTCTTGGTCTTTCCGGAAATTGTTTTGACGCCCGCCTTCATTCGAAGGACCAGTTCATCTACAGCCGCATTACTGGGCGCACAAACGAGAAGCTTTTTCGATCGATTCTGGTTGCTTGCACCTTGTGCGCCGTTCGGTCGCAAAGGTATCCCCATGGGAGTACCTTGGTTGCCTGCTTGACTAAGCTGCTCCGAAAGCAAGGTGCCAACCATAGCCACAATAGTTTTGGTTTTTCCAGTACCGGGAGGACTATTCACGTTAGATTTGTTAGGTGCCAAAAAGATTTAACTCACCCCTGGATAAGTGTGAAACCGTCGTTGTCATGCGCGCCTAGAACAGCCATCGCTTGTCCCTTGTTCAGAGAGTAATTCTCCATGCAGCTGCTGGTCTTCTCCTCGCTGTATCGAAGGATAGGGGAGGGCTCCGCATTCAGAATCTCGTCCATCAGATCATAGTACTGCAGACTCTCCAATGCAGCGTACTCTCGTTCGATCGTAGTCATGTTGGTAATTTTCACTCCAAAGACGCTTACGTTGGGTGTCAGCACCTGTGTCATAGGATTGTTTCGAGAAGCCACACGATATGTGATCTCGATCAGGTCCTTTTTGTACGTGGTACGGTGTACTCTGGCCAAACAATGTCGAGCTGTCTGGTCGCCTAAAGGATTTTCTGCTTCTGATACAAGAAGAATATCGCCTTCGTGAACGCCGCGCTCTTTACTTTGAACAACGGGCATCGTGAATGTCGCTTCGAGGTAGCTGTCTACACTGGCACGACTGGCAATCTTCATACCAAAGGGCTGGGTTGTTATCTCATCCTTAGCGGTGACGAAAGATCGCCAGGCTTCAGAGGCCAGCAAAGGAAAGAAAGTGTCCTGGTAGGTTCTAGGATTGGAATACTTGGTGGCAACTTCAGAGGCTGCTGGGCCGTTAGGAGGATCGTTGCCACCATGGAAGATATCCCAAGCTAGGATGGTGTTGTGCAATCGATCCATAGGAGGAATCAATCTCGCTCTCATCTCCTTGACGGAGCGTTGTTGTCTAACCTTCTTTACTGGCCTACGCGCCTTGTCTTGTAAGATTTTCAGTCGACGTCTCTCAGCCTCATCCGAAGTCTTCTGGCCTCCGGTACTTAGAGCGGCGAGTTCATTGTCAACATCTGACTCGTCGTCTTCATCCTCCTCGGATTCTTCATCAGAGCTATTGACCATTATCTCACTCTTACCATGGTCTTTGCCAATGAGACCAAGACCAAGTAAGCCAGAACCCTCACCAGGGACAGTCTCACCCCTGAGAGCCTTTGCTTTCGCGATAGCGGCGGCATCACGTTTGGCCTTCTCGAGTTTCTCCTTCTGTCTACTCTCTTTCAATGCGGAAATAGCCTTCTGATCAGGCACCTTAGACTTGGGTCTGATCATTGCTTTAGCCTTGGCCTTGGCCTGTTCCTTGGCTTTTTGAGCCTCCAACTGCTTAAGGATGGGGCTATCAATCGATCTGCTGAGATCGAGTACATCGTCACGGTTAGATCTAGAAGATGGCGTTGTAATCGTACCACTGGATGATGTGCCGGACTTGGACCATGCATCGAGCTTGCTCTGCTTCTTGGTTGCATCCCTGGATTTGTGCTCTACTGCCTTCAGAGCAACTCCCAGCTGATAAATCTGTACTTCTTCATCTGTCTGACCAAGTGCCTGAAGGAGTTCGGCGCGTTGCTGGTCTGTCATGTTGGTAGACCTGACATACTTGCCAGGGACACTTGTTGGTAGGGATGCATCGGTGATGAGTTTTCGAGAGGCAGGGTTGATCTCGTGATTATTCTCTCGAAGTCGGGTGAGAATCTTGCATAGCACTCGAACTGTGACATCGACCAGCCACCTGTCCTTCAAACGAATCATGTTCTCCATTCCACCAAAATGCTGCTTTGCAGGGATGAGAATTTGCGACATAGTATCTTTTTCGCTTTTGTTCAAAGCCTTGGAAATAGCGGAAGTGATCAAGCCGTCTTCTGCAATGAGAGCCTCTGCAAGCTCCATGATTTCTCGGCAGAATTCAGTCATAACGGCGTTCTGAATATAGCGAGACCATCCCTCGATGTTCCTGCATGCGGTGGAAACGAACCGCCATTGTTCGCTCCACCAACGAAGGACTTTAGCGGCAGACATGGGCTCGAGTGTTTTGACTCGTAGGACTCCAGACATGGGGTCAGTCAATCCGCGAAGAATGTCTCGACTCATATTCAGAATAGGCCGGATAGGACCCCATGGGTTTGGGGGCTTCAGTACTCGCTCCAGAGCCCATACTATAGACGACAGCGTTTGGTCAGGGTGCAGTTGAGACATCTGCTCAAACGCACCACTCTGAGAAAGTTCCCCAGTCCAGCTCTTGAGAAGCTCGGCTGCTGCTCCGGCAAGGCCTGACTCTCCATGGGTGGAGAGAGTGATGGTGCCTTGGAAAGCAAGACGGTCACTGAATAGCGTATTCAAGTCTGTGGCGTCCAGCTCAGAAACTCTGCCTAGGAGGTTGCCCAGAATGTCCACCGTCTCAGCAAGGGATTTGTTGAAATTTTTGCTCGAGTCGCTCAGTTTGTCGTCGCTCTTTAGCGCTCTTACTTGCTCGATGCCGATCAGGGGCTCTAAAGATAAGACTATGTCTCTTGCCAGGTCGATCTGGTCGGTTGACACATCAAACATTTCGACGACTCCCTGCCAGAAAACCTTTGAGTCTCTTGTAACGGCAGACTGAAGCTGCTTATCCTCAAGACAAGCCATATATTCCTCTGCAAAGATTTTCATGTCCAATTTCATGGCAGTTTGCATGACCTTCTTGGCAGCATTGGCCACCTGAAAGGTTTGCCAACCCTCCCTCTCTTGGCCGGGAGCACGTAAGTTACGAAGAATGAGATCCTTGTATTTCATCGAAAGATTGAATACACAACAAGCGTAAAGATGGGTGCTCCCTGTGCCAATCTTGGTTTCTTGATCAACAAATGTTGACATGGTGAGTTGCAACGCATCAAAGCCAGCTCGAATGCAAGCAGCTCGGCCGGGTTCCCCAATAGATTGATCTTTGGCAAGTGATTCTATCAACGTGTGCATCAAGACCTCACAAGCATCATACCTGCGGTCACGACTAATCGATTGTACCCATGGAACAACCCAAGATGTAGGGAAAGGCACAAGAGACGAACCACTATCAAAACCAGTCCAGCAATCGTCCAAAGATTGACGGAGCAATTTCTTGTAGCTTGGGCTTGCAAAGAGTAAATCAGCGATCACATTTGGCCGGGCATCGCCAATCACATCCCAAAAAGCCCGGGGTGCTTTCTGGAGAAAGCTTGTCAAGATCGTGATGGTCATGACCAACACACTCTCTGCAGGGCAGAACTGGATATGACGGAAGAGTAGGTCATAGATGTGAAAACTTCCAGGTCTGAGCTCGAGATTCCGCAAACGTTGGGAAATGACGTCTGGGCTCAAGGTTCTGAGAATTTCATTGAAGCCATGCCAGAACTGCTCCAATTCAGGCCATGTATCGATGGCTAGGGGGTCTTTTCTACTGATATCTTCGATGGCTCTCGTCAGGCCGCCGCTGACAGCCCAGTCGAACTGTTCCAGAGTCATGGCATTACTGTCAAGGTTCTGGTAATTGTCGGTTGCCCATTTGCGACGGTCTTGATTCTTCATATCGAAGATGAAATATGTCATTCCAGGTAAGGGCTCCTTAGTTCCGAGTTTGAGGCCACTTTTGCCCTGAAGGCGTTGGAAAACATACTGAAAAGTGGCACGTCGCTCTGGGTCCTCCATATAAGGCATACAGCATAAAGCCTCGTAAACAGAGATATGAACTTCTGGTGATTTCTCACCGAGTTGCGCTTTCTTGAATGGTTTGCCGGTGTTCAGGATCTTCTCGATAAATGCTTTTGCCCACTGTAAACTCGCATCGATTCGGTCGACGTCTCTGCGTTCGAACACAGACTGAAGTTGCGCGACCACCACTTCATCCCATCTCTCTTGAAATTGTTGCAAAAGAGCTCTGCGACTCATGTGCCAGTTGTAAACGCAATCCGCGCAGTTCGTCAGGCAGGTGTTGAGCCAGCTGCCGAGCTCCTCTCCCCATTTCCCTTGATTTTCTTGATCAAACCCAAAAATCAAGCAATTCCAGTATGTGATCTCGAGCCGCTCCTGGCCTTGTTGGATCCGCTTGCGCTTTTCGTCTTGCGTTATCTTTGAACCGGGGTCCTCGAGGACTCTGTAGTTTTCGTCGTCGTCGTCGCTGAGACGAGGGCATAGCAGGTGGCACTTACGGTCGAAGTTTTGGATCTTCTCGTACCATTGGCTCAATTCTTCGTCGATATCCATTTTACGGGTCGTAGATGCATTCGCGCATCTCTTGGAGTCGTGACTAAATAGGTACTCGTTCGTGAAGTAGAATGAAAGGGTTGAATCGAAGTCGGAATGGTAGAATACTACGTTAAAGCAGAGGTAGGGTGTGTAATGATGCTGCTCAGGTCTCGAATGGCAAGGACAAAGCCTTTAATCGCAATGTTGAGAGTGGTGGTTATGACGATCAGGAAGGAAAAGTCGTTGTCGGAATTAAATAAAAACGGTTGCCAGGACACTTGGGCCTGGAACCAAACAATGCCTTGTTGTCGAGTCGTTTGCGTTGCGGGAGAGCACTTGGAATTAAAAGAGTGATGAAGCTGAGAAGGAATGAGTACAGTGATCCGATGAAAGTTGTTTAATAGCCTACCGAATCCTTTGTCGTCCACCAAGGCCATCGACAACATGAAATGGAGCAGAGGTTGGACAGGAAAATAGTTGGTTGCACAGTCTGAACTTGGATAAAGAAACAGTCTTGGTCTTGACGCGCTTGAGTTGCCGCGTTTTTGCAGGGGGTTTAATGAGCAAGGTGGAGGCATTTATCGCCACCTCCCACTGAAGTTATCACAAAGAGCTTACTTTTAGAAAGCTACACACTGGGGAAACGTATGTTAACTTGTAACAGTAAGAATACGTTGAAAGACTAAATTGACAATTATATACACATGTAGGTCATAGATGCCCTTATCTTATCATAAACAGTTAATCACTATCCGTATCCTCTTCCTTCGTCTGCTTCTTGGATCCTCCTTTCCCTCCAACCTGTCTTTTGCCTGTTCGCTCCATAAGCCCATCAACAGGACACTTTGATTTAATCCATTCCTCGCTTCCTTCGCTTGTGTTTGCTCTACAGCGGATGCAGCTTCTTCCATGTTCAACAAACAGCTTGTGCAGTCCGTACTTCAAATGGTTGGGTATACGAACCTCCAAGTGGCTGAATGCTTGATCCCGAGTAGCTTTAGGTGGTATCCATTTCAACCATCCGCTGATGCGGTGTACGTGTGTATCGACTGCGAAACTAGGTTGTTGCAGGCAGAATAGGATAACACATGACGCTGTCTTGACTCCAATACCGGGGAACTTGGTGAGTGTCTGCATCGCTTCGTCAGGAGCCATTCCGTGTATGTGATCCAATGACAAAATCTCTTGGTCCGTCTTTAAGATCTCGAGATCTTTCTGGCCCTGCGTCTTGCCGTCTGCTCCTACAATGTCGGAAGATTTTCCACCGTTCTTCTCTTGCATGAAAGCCTCTCGCCGCTTTGTATTCTCTTCGTACACCAACTCCAGTATTGCCTTGATATCCTTGCCTTTAACTTGAGCTAGGCCACCAGTCTTGATAGACTCGACAATAGTGGGCAAAGGGGCAGTTCTGACCTTGTTCCAGTCAACACTTCCTTTTCCAATGCCCTTATCGACAGTACCAAAGGTGCTGACCAACCCTCTGAAAGCTGCGCTCGAGTTCCGGTTTGAGGTGTTTGCGCTTAGACGTGTGCGAATCAAAGCATCTAGAACAGAAGGGACTTCTCCGCAGCCCGAGACTTCAAGGGAGGGTGCTGGTATTTTCTCAGGTGCTTTAGCTTCTCCATGGACTTTTGCTAATAAGCGGTATGCTTCTTCGCATTCTTCTGCTGATGGAGCTTCCCATTCAGGGAAAGGTGTGATACCAGGAGTAAGTCCATATGGGTTAGTCTTCGTCTTCTTGACAGTTTTTCGGACCGGTGCTTCCATTGCCACATCGACATCGACCTCCTCATCTTTAATCTCCTTCTTCACAGGCGATGTCTTGCTGGATTTCTTTATTTGTAACTTGGCACCGGATTCATCGTCAGACTCAAAATATGAAGATTTTGCGGCTGATCTCCGTGGTCGCAGTGATCGCCGAGTCGTGGACTCTGGCTCCTCGGGCGAAGGGGGGTTCAGGGTTTTGATGTTGGGTGTAACCTCAGGTGAAGCATCTTCAAGTTTGACATTTGTGGTCGAGTCTTTTGAGTCTTCTGGTGGAGTAGGGAACTTTTTGGCGTTCTTTGGGGCGGCACGAACAGGTCCAAGGTTATGTGGAAGTTCGTCTAGAGGCTCCTCGTTGGTTTTGGTGGTCTTGGTGGTCTTTTGTTTCTTTGGAGGTGATTCCTCTGCATTCTTAGTTCCACGCTTTCGTGTTGTTCGGGCCGCCATAGTTAACTGTGCAAGACGGGTGGTGACGTGAAAGTGATAAAAAGCTCCAGATAGTGTAAGCTGTCGGCAGCGTTGAATGTGGGATCGCAAAGAATTTCTAGTGATGAACAGTAGACAAATCCTTTTCATTACACAGATTACGTAGGCTTTAAGCGCTCGCCGGTATCAACTTGGGCAACTCGCCATACACTTTATACTACCCCTTAGATCGGATCAGCCTCTTGGTCATGGTTGATCGCATCAATGACCTCAACAGTCCAAACAGGGATCGCTGGGGTGCATCCACTGACTACGCCATCACTACAAGCCGCCCTGACTAGCCCGATCTGGCGAATGACCCCTACCCTGCACTAATCCGCCTGAAATCAAGCAACAGCAGCATACATGATGAGAAGTCGTCAATAGCTCTATGTTATTGTGACGTTTGTCCTCCTAGAAATATTGTTCGCTTATGTTTTACGAGTGCCTCAAATTTCAGATGAGTGGGGATCGTGAGAAAAGTTTGAACTTGTGGAAAAGATTGATTAGCGAGCAGTGTCATGGCAGTGTTGTGTACGACGATGTGTAAACAATGTCAATTCCAGCAGCTCGCAGAAAATCGACATTGGTGTGCTAGGCATCTTTCTTCTTTCCTTCAAATTTAGGAAAGAGGGAAATGAAAAGAGATAGGAAAAAGAAAAGAAACAATGGTAGCCCTGTGTATCTCGAGTACTCTCAATTATGAGAGTCGATATCCAACACTGATTCCACTGTGTCTCACAAGATCCATTGATCTCGATATGAATAGACCAGACAGAGGGGAATAAAATTAGAAGGTAATGCTATATGGGACACATTGCAAGCCATAAGTATAAAAGTACTGCTGCAATATGGATGCTTGTTTGCACGGAAGTGTTTGCCCCAAAAGCTCTTGACAGATCTAGGCACTTACAAGACAAACAACCCATGATTTCACTACACGGACCATTTATGTTGAATAAATAATATGTATTATCGGATGCTAGGAAATCCACTAACCTCATGTATGCACTTAGAGCTTACTTCTCCCAACTTCCTTTATCGACAATTTTGGCTCTTTACTTCCCTCAAACTACCTACATTGCCCGAGCTCGCTTCTCAAGAGTATGCACTTCTACTTCTACGTTATACATGAAACTTGGAGGGCTGATATAGTGATCCAGGCCATCTTCTTGTTTTCTTCTCCCCAGGCCAGGTTCAGCTCCTTGCACAACATGCCAGTTACATATATCGATCTCGATCCAGAGGAGAGCGGTGAATTTTCTCTTCTACCAGGAAGGCCGAATGGGTTTTCAGAACGGAGACGACGCCTTTCTTCTTGTACCATTGGTGGAGATCTCGGCAAGCTTGATCGCGCTCCGGAGGAGGTTATTGATCTTACAGCAGATCCAGGGACCGCAGATCACCGCACTCTGGAACAGGGAGAATTCGCATTGGAGAAGATACGCCTGCTAGGTGCTAATATCCAAGCGGGCTCATTTCTTGAAATTCGCGAATTTCTATCCGGCAAGTATCTTGTTGAGTTCATCCTGGTCAAAGTTGTGGTTCGATGCCGATCGTCAAATGACATCAAAATCCGCGGCATGCCTTTTACAAGGGCACGCTCAACTCTTGGAAAGCTCCCCAGAAAATCTAACGAAGTTTGTATGCTCATCAACTACAACAAGGACAACGAGCCGCACCACGAGGAGCTTGTGGATATCAGCCCATCCGATGTCATTCAGCTGTATCCCCTCATTGTCACAAACGCAACGCATCCCAAATACAATCGATGTGTTTTCAACCCTAGTTATCCAGAAGAGAGAGGCCAGCCAAATCGCCAGTCTAGACATTTGACCTGCCGCTAGAAGATGGAGGTTTATTTCACTGGGCAGGGCAGTCGGAAGAAACAAGTCGAAGAGGCTATGGTTCGTATCCACTCGAGCGAAGTTCATGACAAAAAGTATATGGTTTCCGAGGATGTTCTTCGTAACCGATGGCGAGGAACTACAATCAAGGGGGGTTCTTGGGTTCCTTCGCTTGTCACTCATAACCACTCTATCGATTTGGACACTGAGGAAGATCACAACAAGAACAACGAGAAGGCGCGGAGCCATGGCCAGAAGTACACCATGTTTGACACCTGTTCCGGCGCTGGCGGAGTGTCTCGGGGAGCATCTATGGCTGGGTTCAAGGT
Organism: Fusarium heterosporum; assembly: GCA_013396295.1. Taxonomy (NCBI): domain Eukaryota; kingdom Fungi; phylum Ascomycota; class Sordariomycetes; order Hypocreales; family Nectriaceae; genus Fusarium; species Fusarium heterosporum. The sequence continues at coordinate 12,589 of JAAGWQ010000355.1, forward strand.
CCAATATGCAGTTGACAAAGCACCTGAGGTTTGGGAGACTTACCAAAGCAACTTCCCTGACACTGAGCTGTTCCAAAAGTCAATCGATGAATTCGTCTCGAACACAGCTCATTTCAACACAACGCATATGAGAGTAGATGTTCTTCATTTCTCTCCGCCGTGCCAGTTCTTTTCGCCAGCGCACACACATGCATCGGCCCGAGATGACGAGAACATCGATGCACTCTTTGGCTGTAACCCACTGCTTTACAAGTTACGCCCGCGAATCGTCACTGTTGAACAGACTTTCGGACTTACCCACGGCCGACACGAAAACTATTTCAATACTTTCCTTGCAGAGTTCACGCAATATGGCTATTCGGTGTGCTGGAAAGTAGTTAGACTCTGCACTTGGGGAGCTGCACAAGATCGGAAGCGACTCATCATAATCGCTGCCGCACCTGGAGAGCGATTGCCGCCCTTTCCCAAAGCCACACATAGACACGGCGAGGATGATAGACCCGGCCTGCTACCTTGCAATACCATTAGAAAGGCTCTGCGAGGAATTCGCCCCGGCGACGATCTCCATGACCTTGACAATGTTCAATTTTTCAACCCGCGACGAGCCCCCTATGACCCAGACCGTCTCGCCGGAACTATAACGACAGGAAGTGATCTTTGCTACCCTGACGGCTCACGGAAGCTCACCCTACGAGAGTTGGCGAGCCTACAAGGGTTCCCCAAAACACACCAGTTCTTTGGTACCAGAACATCGATCAAGCGGCAGATCGGGAACGCATTCCCACCGAACACGGTCCGTGTACTGTATAAACACATAGAGCAGTGGCTTCTCAATGAAGATGGTATCATGCCTGCCCCAGACCATGCCATCCTTGTCGAAGACGATTCTGATACACCAACCGACATCACAGATGACTCTGAGGATGAGCCACGATATTCACCTGATATGATGGAAGTCGACGTGAGACATAGTCGGAACAGAGGTACTCGGGGAGTTGGAAGCATGATCATCGACTTAACATAGCTTTTACCGAGCCTTACACCAAGTTCTGGATGATGGGGACAGTATAGTCAGTTATTGGATTGAACACACATGGTAGTTGAAGGGATGGACGATACTTCGTCTATTTGGACAGGTAATCAGTAAAAGCATATGGCTAAGCATTGTCTTGATTGGATTGAACGGGCCGAGTATTGTAGCAAGAATGCTTGCCCACTCGAGAAGAATCAGCACTGGTGGCAAGGGTCACTTATATTAGTATACAGTTGTCATGTATTCAACCTTCTGATTGTACTAGCGAAGTACTTTCCGGTGAAGTCTCAGCAGTAGCTACCACGTTGAATAGGCATGGAGAAGTGTCGATAATCTGCTTCTCATATCACAACAAACCTTGGGAGTTAGAGATATATGGCCAGTTCTGAAGATTCCACGTTCATCACTTGAATTATTGTACGGATAGTCCACCTACCTTAAAAGGCCTTGCTATCATAGCTTTCATATATGATGAGTTATTATCATTCTTTGAATCGCACTGGAGAACCTGGAGCTCCGCCTAAAATCGCTCGCAGTGATTCACTGCCTCATGAAAAGCACCTCGTACATGCACCTTTTCTCTTTCGCCTTGCTTCTCAGTCCATTCTCCAATTTTCCTCTTCGAGTGAGGAGAAGAAGTGTTAACAGTCGCGGGGCAGTGTTGGCGGTTGGCAGGAACAAACGGCAACTGCAAGCGCCCTTCATTCATTCTCCATGGCTCTGCTGCTGCCTTCTTTCTCTCCCCACCTTGGCTTTTGCTCCCCCCTTTTCCTTCCTCTCACTTCACCCCATTCCTGTTACTCTCAAGCTTCTTCATCAACGCTTCACCAAGTAATGCAGATACTTGCACGAGTTTGCTGAAGGCATCGTCGATCACTATCGTCATAACTCGTTGTTTTTCCGTTCCTACCATAACACAACATTTCTATGCTTTGTTTCTTACTACTTCTGCCCTCACTCTACGCCCATATACCCATTATCTGAGTGCCTGGAGACCACCCATCTTTCGATACAGACGCAAGAAGCTGCATTGTCAAGTGCCGCATGTATATAAGACAATGACGCCATCTGGAGCATCAAGCCTGCTTGTATTTGAAAGGGTGAGTTTCAAATGACACTGGTATGGTATAGCAGCCACTAACATTCGGAAACTTTGCAGCCTCTTCCGCCTCTGACTGTCTTATCAGTTCAGGAGTATGTGAAACGCCACGAGCAAGGGACTATAATCGAACAGAGGAATGAAGAGGAGTTGCTGAAGCGCTTCAATGACATGAGGAGGCCTTTCAGGGCGTGGCCTATTGCCCCTATCGAGGGGCTATCAACCTCATTCACGACATCATGGCTTTTCCTTGTGCCAATACCTGGGCCTTCAGAAGACCTCATTTTCCCTAGTCTCACCGACAATTTTCACATCGACATCGAAAAGAGAGTTCAGCTATCGGACGAGACTCACTCTCTGATCCATCTGCCCGCAACCCGTATCAGTAATCCTTACGGGGATTCAGAGGATCTTCTGTGCAAAGCGGTTACGAAGTGTGCTGCGTTTAAAGTCGACGTTAGTCGATCTTTTAAAAACAAAGACGGAGAGCAGGTCAATCTCGATCTATTGGAGTCAATGCAGACTGCTTCTTCTCTTGATGACTTCCAAAGTCTCGATCTGGATGAAGCCAAACACCAGAATATCGTAATCACCTGGGAAACCTACTCTAACACTTACGAGGCCGAACTTGCTGCCCTTAGACGACTCACGCAAGGTTCTCAATTGGAGAGCGGTAAAGTCAGCTCTAAGTCCAAAGCTGCCTTTGAAATGGTGCTGGATCTAAAAGGCGCTGACAAGACTTACGTTGATCTGCACAGCGTTTTCCCGCACCTGTCAAATCCTCATCACCGTGGCCACAAAATTCAAAGAAAGCTTCTCAGCAGTTTTCGCTCGTTTAATAATGATCATATTACAGCATTCAACGGCTTGAAACGAATCCCCAACGGCATTTACTTTGTGAATGGATGTCCTGGTGCAGGAAAGACTGAATGGAATATGATTGTCGCTGGCCTCATTCAATCTAAGCGCCGCCCTGGGGCTAAGAAAAGATGCAGCCCCATATTGTTTCTAGTCGATCTCAACAAAACGGTTGATGATGCGGCAGACCGATATTACAACATGTGTAAAACCGCTGGTATGAGCCTGCGCATCATTCGGATGCACGGATGGCCATACGAGATCCGAAATAGTTCAAAGCTGAACACCACCCCTGGCGAGAACAAGGATGGTGACGAGATGGACTTCACTAAAAAGTTTCTTGCCACTGCTACCATCAGCAAAATCGTACATGTGGAACGGGATGTCAACAAAGCACCAACTCTGGACGAAGCTGCTTGGCAGTATTATGAGAAGCACAAAGATGGTGGCTTCCTGGCACTTAAAAATGTTTTGACAAGAATGGACGCCGGCGAGATCTTGAACCACGATAACTGGAAGACTCTGAGATTTCAGGTAACAAAACTTTACACTGCTGTATTGAGGCAGGCAGACTTTATTGCAACAACACCCGTTGCAGCATACGGCGGTTTCTCGAAACTTTTCGACCCGGAGGTCATTTTTATCGACGAAGCTCCACACGCGAGAGAGTTGACGACTTTGATCCCTATCGCTTTCTTCAAACCAGTCGCCTGGATCTTCACAGGAGATGTCAACCAGACCCGCCCCTTTGTGAAGACTAACGATGCGCGTGACGCTCGGAAGAAAGGCCTCGAAGTCAACCCCTATGCTGAGCAAATGCGCCTCAGCCTTATGGCAAGAGCGGCCAAGGTCGGAGCGATAAATAGTTCGCTCTTAATCAACAAGAGGGCTTATGGAAACTTGCAGAACTTACCATCACAGCTGTTCTATGAATCAAAGATGATCTCTGGTTACGAGTCTCGGGAGCAGTATCCCTCAACTGTTCGCTATATGCGTGATTATCTCGAAACCTTTGGTAATGGACAAAAGTTAGACCAGAACCGGGCTGTCATTTTCCTTACCACGAGCCAAGAGGAGTCACATTGCAATAGCTTCTGGAATCCCACAAACCACCGATGGGTTATCGCCCAAGCTGCCACACTTCTGCAAGACCGGGCCTTCAGAAGTGTGACTGACAACCAACAACCTGGCTGCATAATGATACAAACACCATACAGTATTTCAATGCGCCAATACGCTCACCAGGTTAAGCAGTGGCCGGTTGAATGGCAGAGCAGGGTGGAGGTTCTTACTGTCGACAAAGCGCAAGGCAACCAGGCTGATGTGGTCTTCCTGGACTTGGTGCGCACTAACAAGCCCGGGTTTATGGACGAGCCCCAGCGTCTCAACGTTGCTATCACAAGGGCCAGACAGGCAGAGATCATCTTGATGCATCCTGGAATGATCACCCGATTTCGCCGAGGTGAGCGCGTCCCGACAGATTACACGTCGAAAGTCTGGAATGATGCACTTGGGAACGATCGACTGTTTGTTGTCTAGATTGGAAAGTTGTGAAGCGAGCGGGTCAGGTCATGAGGTGAAGCGAAGCGTGCTGGAGACATGAAATCATTGTTACCGTGACTGTTTGAGCACTTGAGCTTGCGGGATTGATTTACAAATTGGGTCAGGTCTTTTGGTCTTGAGCAGAGAGCTGATTATGTCAGTAACGAAGAGGGTCTTGTACCGATACTTAGCTAAGTAGGGCAAATTTATACGACCCTGGATGATAAATGTCATGACTAAACAACTCGATCCATGATGTGAAGTCAAAACAAGGTCGTGGTCCCATGACAAACTAGTGTCTTGGAGGGCATCAAGCCACACGCGATCAACGTGGTGGGGAGCATGGCTTGGCAGCTAGGATGGAAGCTTTGGGCTTCTATTACTTGGCATGATATAAGGTAGCTGCGGATTAGTTACCAATTCAAGTCATGGACGTTATGAGAATGGGAACCGATCGCACCACACACACGGTAATAAAGACCAGAGGCTGGGCAGCGAACAGAGGACGATTCCTTCACTACATGGCATTGAGAAAGCCAAGAAGGGTCTACGGCACTAATGTACGCAGTACGGAGTAGTTGAATGCAGGCAGATCTTGATTGTGGCGTTTTCGGTTCTACATGGAGGCCAGACAAGTTGGACTTTCTCATGTGTGTTTGCTTCTTGCTGCATATATGTAACTTAAAATTTGAAACTTCGGCATCAAGACCTAGTCTTGAGCCAGATCTGACTACATGCATGTGGCATGCCGGTGCCGTTCGTTAGAGGATGGCAATAGGGAAGTGACATCATGCTTCCGTGAGGAGGTCGATGTAGACGAAGCTTCAATTCATGGCGGTCTGTCATGTATATTGTGTATAATTATGTCGTTAATAGAAAAAGAACAGAAACGACCTAGCGGTGAAACAGTACTTGAATGTGCCAGTTATTTAAATACCAATATTTGGTGTTCCCTCATGAGTCTGTATCAATACAACTACAGCTGGCTGGCGTTTGACAAAGCAGAACTTGGGAGTTCGTGTCACTTTGATGTGTCACATGATTGCAAACATTTGCTCCTGAAAAGCAATTGGTATCTAACTTTTACCTATCAATCCAACCTCCTGTCCGTCAAATCAGCCCTTTCTTTTTATAGTGCTTATCTGCAAATTGTCATCTGCAATACGGGGCCAACAACTTAACAAGGGCCTTTTGGTTGAAACACGTTCCGGGGGGAATAAAACACAGTCTGTCTCCACCATAAACTTGCACCAAAGACGTGTTGAGGAAAGAACGTGTTTTTCTTTCCACCTTCTCCCCTGTATTCTCTCCAGGTCCGAGTGACACTAGGTCGAGATGAGTGTGGCTTAGACCGACGGAGCTCTGAACGGCAAGCGGGGTCTGGGTCACTTTCATATCCAATCAAATCTCGGTTGTGTTGAGCTACCTGCCTCTCGGGAAGTTAGAGGTGCTGAAAGGCCCTGAAAAGGCGCGATAAAAAGCCAATGTCAGAAGGCCCAAGGAAGGTCCAACTGCTGACGACTGCCCCAGGTTTCCTTGCTCGTGCCATCCATCTTATTACATCTCGCTCACATGCGCTTGAACCTCTTTCTTTTGTTTACCATGCCATCAGTATAGCAGCTAACGTGATCATCCATTTAATCCACCGTATTCTTCTATTGTTCGACTGAGACCTCCCAAAGCACGAGCCCATTCACAGTTGGCATTCTTGCCGTGTCTTGCGCGACTGCGACAGGGACGGGGACGGCGGCCTCCCAAGACTTTAGTCCTCAGTATTCAATTAGCCGCCCCGCCCATCAATCTCATCTAGCAGTACACGGAAGAAAGAACCACCACTCGATTTGCTATCCCGATTAGCAACTCCCATCAGCTCTCGCCGGCTGTTGCTGGCTGCTTCCACCGTTGCCACGCACCTCCTCGAGCCCGGCGGGGATCTAATTCTATGGATATATCGCGACGTCTAAGTGGGAGAGGAAGCCATGCGATGGATCATCTCGAAACCAGGGGGATCGTTCTTAAGCGCCAACTGAGCAGTGGGGGAATTGCTGGTGTCGTGGTCGGTGTCATCATAGGCATTGCACTCGTGGCTTTGTGCGCATATCCCTTCATCATCCGGTGTATAAGGCGTCGAAAAGCAGGCTCTCACCATGGAATCCCCGACACGATCGATCCAGAGACTGGCGAATCTCCTGCAGCAGGACTTCGAGGCGCAAATGATCACCAGCGCCGTTTGTCCTCGCAGGCGTCGTTCAAGCCTTCAGGAGAAAACACGCGTGGAGTAGACGGATCCGTTAAAGACTTGGATTGGGCTCCTCATGATGGACTAATACATTCAAACGGCCAAGGCCAGGCACCAAACCAACCAGGCCATGCTTCGCGAATCGACACAAATCTACCTTCCTACAATCACGGCGGTGCTCAGCCAGGTTTCGACGACTCAATACCACGCTCAACGCCATTTGGCTTTGATGAAAACCACCCTGAAGAGTATATGCCACAGGCCATTGGCGACGCACACCATGGAGTTCTCAATGGCACCAATGCCGACTATTACAGTCCTTCGGTCCCTTCAGAAGCCTTTGGCATGTTCACAACTGATGATTCTCGGCCTCAACCTGATCGTTCATGGTCGCGTGGGAGCTCACTGAGATACAACTTGAAGCAAATGTTCACCCGAAAGAGCACGCGCGACCAGTCTCTTGGCTCTCCAACCTCACTGTCCTTCACTGAAGGGCCGGACAGTGCCGCCAGAAGTGTCCCTCATGCATCCCACGAAGGGACTCTTCAGAGAATCACCACATCAGGAGACCCCACCGAGTCCCCTACCGATATTACTGCACCTGCTGCCGACTCGCTGCCAGTACCTCCTACCGTTCAGAGCTTGGGGTCGCCAATTGCTCTACCATCTACATTGCCAAAGGGAGCTGTGCAAACTCCCCCGGAGTCCCCACCGACCACTTTCAACTTCAACGCGACTCAATCCCCTCCTAGCAATCCCGCTCCTGGCACTGTGAATCCGATGGATATCATGCCGGCCTCGACAGAGAGCGAAGTATGGCATAGAACGGACTACCAATTATACGTATCGCAATCCTCGCCTCAGCAACCACCCCCCTCAACCGAACCTCCAAGGCACGAGGGGCCTGTAGACTCACCCTCACCATTTACGCTCCCGCCTAACACACCACAAGCTCAGCCTCTACCTGTTATTCATTCCCCCACGCCCACGCAAAATGATGTGTCTCTTAAGAAAGACCCCGAAGATACGCACGATGTTTCTATGTCGGATATACCATCGAACAACCACTTGAGTCCTCTGCCCGATAGCAGTATCCGACACCAGAGCTACCCCTCCGATATGTCTACACCCCAACCGGGACCAGCGTCGACCAATCCCTCGTCATTAAACACACCCGCAACGCAGCTTGATACACCTTCCCCCCACTCTGGCGGATCTTCAGACTACCGTCACAGCGTGTCACCTGGTAACGGCGGCAGCAATTTGTCGCCTAAGAATGGCGTACATGCATGTGATGAGCCTGGTTGTAATCAGGTCTTTGACCAGCCACACAAGTTGAAGTAAGTCTATAGTTGTCAGCCCATATCAATCAGCCTACTGATCTGCAATAGACACCATCAGCGATACCATACAAAGGACCACAAATGTCCTTATCCAAATTGCGGCAAAGGGTTTGGGACCAAAACCCATCTTCAACGTCACGTCAATGATCGTCATGAGAGGAAGAAGAAGTTTCACTGTGCTGTGCCAGGCTGTGACTACTCAAGACAAGGTGGGAAAGGATTTCCCCGCAAGGATAATTGGAAACGACATATGACCAAAATTCACAACATGGATCAAAGGCATCTCCCAGAGCCCGTGGAAGTCGACCAGGAGATGGGAGGTACATAGGGATCCTCGAATACCGGTGATGAGCCGCAAAATCTGCTCACAGAGCAAGGCGACGTTGGCCTATAATTCATCATGTGAGCGGCCTTGAACCAGGCTATAACTGACAAACGTCAGCCCCTTTTTTGGGTTTCACTATCCGTGTTTTATTATTTCATTTCAGCGTTTTTCTTCTTACACTCGTTAAAGGCAGCATATTTGGCATTAGAAGATATGGTTCTAGCACAAAAAGCAACGTCAACAGACGTGTAGGACTATCGGGCGTTTGGTAATGGAAAAGACATGTTCGTCTAATAAAGGACGAGCCAGGCGTGTTCGTTCGTGGGTATCTATTATAGTACGACAGTGTACAACTGGGCGAGTCAACAATACAAAGAGTGCCTTTCGGCACCATTTTTCCAGCATTGCCTTAGCTCAGATCCTTAATGATTTTTCTGACCAGCTTCTTCTGGCCTTCCACATCCAGCCCTTTTTCATCCGTCTCTTGAACTGCCCTGCCGACAGCGATGACTGTTTTCACGCTCTCGCTATCAACCCAGAACTTACCATTGCGTCCTGTTGCTGTCTCAAACTGTAGGCCTGCGTTACCGAGCTCTTCTAGCACCGCCACACGACCTTCTTGCACGCTCTTGGGCATCATCAGGCGGCGCGCCATTCCAAGCGACACATTGTAGAGCATCCCGCCTGTTAGAGGACCAAGGCCATCGGATTTTCCTGTTGACGAAGATACACACTCTATCTCTGGGTCCATGTGACGGTTGGCGAGACCAATGCGCGCATACACCAATGCACCTGCAGCAAGTTGAGGACGAGTCTTTTTTGTAGCGCCTTCGAAAGAAAGCTGTGGGAGAAGTGCGGGCGCGGTGTAATCGGAGAGAGTAACATAGAAGAAATCTGCGGCGCTTCGCTGGACGGTTCCGATGACGAGTTCACCAACGCGAGGCGTATACTATTGCAATGTTAGTACCCACTCTTCAATCTACGGCAAGAGAACGCGCACCCTGCCTCGAGCGTTCTCTACTCGAATGGCATTCTTTGGTCGGTCGGTGATGAGTTGACCAGCAAGCGTAGGAACGATGTCGTTGGGAGGCACATGTCGCAGTCCAGGACCAAGTCGGAGAGGCTTCTTGGGATGTGTAGGAATAAGAGATGTATCAATGCTATCGCCTGGTAGCACGAAAATAGCGTCGGAACTCATATCGTAAGATGCGGCGGAAGAAAAGGCCCGTAACAAAAGATGATGTTGAAGATTTGGACCTCGAAATGCTATGCGATGAGCTTCCACACCTTCAAAAACATGGGCGATGGCGGCGTGGTGGGGCACTGATAACGATAAGGAGAATACGTACCAGTTGCTGCTCAGAAAAATGTGGGCAATCAACGATTAGCGGGCAGTTTTTTTCCATTCTCTGAGGGAAAAGAAAGTAATAAACCCCCACTACAATCCATCACGAAATCGCCATCCAAAACTTGACACTCACCACATCCCTCCTCACCTCAAACTCAACTCAGCAAAGACAACGAGTCTTGAGCTATTCCCCTCTTCATACCCGAATCGACGAATTTCTTTACAACCGACCTTATGAGTGACAACGCTGGTGCCAAGGGCCCTGAGCCCGGTAACCGAGTTGCCATTGGTATTACCTTTGGTAACTCCAACAGTTCTGTTGCCTACACTGTTGACGACAAAGCCGAGGTTATTGCCAACGAGGACGGAGGTATGATTCAGAAATTTTCACATTTTTATGAAACTTCACCATGAAGTCGTCGAAGAGCTGGCAGCTAACATCTTATCTCTAATAGACCGTCAAATCCCCACTACTCTCTCCTACGTTGACGGCGACGAGTACTACGGTGGCCAGGCCAAGGCCTTCCTTGTTCGCAACCCCGACAACACCATCTCCAGCTTCCGAGACTTCCTAGGCCAAGAGTACGCAGCAGCCAATTCACCCTAGACCGACCTCTGGAATCAACGATACTAACTAGAAGCGCTCAGATTCAAGTCTATCGACCCTACCCACTGCCACGCCTCTGCCCACCCCAAGGACGTTTCTGGCTCCGTTGCCTTCTCTGTCAAGGACAAGACCGATGGTGAGGCTTCCACTGTCTCAGCCTCCGAGGCCTCTACTCGATACCTGCGACGACTTGTCGGTTCCGCCTCCGACTACCTCGGAAAGAAGGTCACCTCTGCCGTTGTTACTGTTCCCACAAACTTCAGCGAGAAGCAGCGAGAGGCTCTGACCCAGTCCGCCAACGAAGCCGGCATTGAGATCCTCCAGCTCATCTCTGACCCCGTTGCCGCTGTTCTGGCTTACGATGCTCGCCCTGAGGCCAAGATCGAGGATAAGATCGTTGTTGTCGCCGACCTGGGTGGCACCCGCTCTGATGTCGCCGTTATCGCCTCGCGAGGTGGTCTCTACACTGTCCTTGCCACCGCTCACGACTACGAGTTCGCTGGTGTTCACCTGGACCAGGTTCTCATGGAGCACTTCGCCAAGGAGTTCCAGAAGAAGCACAGCATTGATCCCCGAAACAACCCTCGCAGTCTTGCTAAGCTCCGCCTCGAGTCTGAGGCCACCAAGCGAGCTCTGAGCCTGGGTAGTAACGCTCAGTTCAGCGTTGAGAGTTTGGCCGATGGTTTCGATTTCTCTATGACCATCAACAGGTCAAGATACGAGATGATTGCCCGCAAGATCTTCGATGGTTTCAACCGACTTATCGAGGGCGCTGTCAAGAAGGCCGGTCTCGACGTTCTCGACATCGACGAGGTGATCCTGTCCGGTGGTACCTCTCACACTCCTCGTATTGCCAACAACCTCCGTGGCATCTTCCCTGAGTCTACCGAGATCCAGGCCCCCGCCACCAGTGCCTCTGCTATCAACCCCTCTGAGCTCTTGGCTCGTGGTGCTGCCCTCCAGGCTTCTCTCATCCAGGAGTACGAGGCCGCCGACATTGAGCAGTCAACTCACCCTGCTGTCACCACCGTCAAGCACATCTCCAACGCCATTGGTGTTATCACCGTCGGCGCTGACGGTGAGGACGTCTTCACCCCCATTGTCGCTCCCGAGACTGCTGTTCCAGCCCGACGCACCGCCCACATCCCTGCCCCTAAGGATGGCGGCGATGTTCTTATCAAGATTGTCGAGGGTAACACTCACATCAAGGTGACCAAGCCTGAGCCTAAGCCCAAGGATGAGAAGGATGAGGACGACTCTGACTCTGACGATTCCGAGGACGAGGACGAGGAGACCCGTGAGAAGATCTGGAAGATCGGCAGCCCCCTCGCTGAGGCTGCTATCAAGGGCGTCAAGGCCGGCGGCAAGGTCGAGGTCACAATTAACGTTTTGGCCGATCTTAGCGTCACCGTCACAACCCGGGAAGTTGGTGGCAAGGGTGGTGTCCGAGGAAGCATCTAAGGGTCTTTTAAGTTTTGGACTCGAAAGCAGGAACTTGATTCAAAAGCCGCAATGATTTTTATGAGTGGGTATATAAGGTGGATGGTTATCCAAAAGCACGGGTTTATTGGTAGATTCTAGAAGACACGATAGAAGGTTGTCATGAATGAATTGAATAAAACATGAAGAAATTAAAAGAATGGTTTCCAGATTTTGTGAAGTCTCCGCGCTGAGGACGAGTCGTGGTGTTTATGTAGTGTTCTCAAAGACAGCAGGTAATAGCACAAGTTCGCCCCGAATCCTAAGCAGTCGATCATACTTTACATTACCTGGCTGCCCTCCCCTGGTAATCGCCAAGCTACAAGATCGTTTCGCATGTCATCTTCTCTGACCTCACGGGCTCCTTTGTAACTAGTTTCGCGCATGGGATCACTGTCAAGCGTCATAGTGGATGTCATGCTAACCATACTACGCGCATGGTCAAGATGACGCTCATGAATGCGGATGCCCCTGCGTGGGTTGGATGGCGTGACCGTGACTGTAGAGAAGCTCTTATCACTCGAGTTGCTCGGTGTACGCCGGTGCGAAGAGCCATTTGGCCCGCCGTTATGCTGAGTACGTCCAGGCGAAGCAGTCCTACTTCTGCGCCCGTGGTGTATGTGAGGATGGAGAAGGTTGTGTGTTATGCGACGGTAATCGCGGGCCCGGATAGTGTGGCGAGGATTCAGGTCGTCATCGTCGTCTTCTCCATCTGAGACGGGCGATGCATTATGTGGCTTGGTTTTCCAACCGTTACCGCCACCGAATATGTCTTCAATTACCTCCTCAGCCGAATGCTCGTTGGGTTGGCGGCACCATGAGGCAGAAAGAACGCTCCGGTAAAGATCCTGAAGCTCAGCAGCATCGCGAGGTTTTGACAAGTTTGGTACAGCGGCAGCTATGGCTATATGCAGTGTCAGTTATCCCAGATGGTATGGCGTAGAGTAGATTACTCACGTCCAACTTCGTCCTCTATCGCCTCAGCCATGATGCCGCCGATACCACCAAACACGGGGGCTGTTTTGAGAGCAGGAGCTACATAACTGCGCTCGCCGTCGACTTGGATCATGAGAATACTGATTTTCAGAGTACTGTTGACCTTGCTTTCCTGCATGAGGTACCTTCTCACAATGCCATCCTCAACGACATCTGAATCGCGACGCGGTCGGGATGTCCCACCCCTTGTTGGACTGCCGCCGAAACTGCCGCTGCGTATGCGACCAGGTGACCCGACATCCTTGATGAAAGCTTCGCTCTCTTCGACGTATTCGCTGAGGTTCAGACGGACAACACCAAGTGTGACCTTTTCAGTCATGCCAAATTCCTGGATGACTTCAAATTCCATCGGGCATTCGGTAAGGTGGTTGTTGCGGTCTATTGATATACGAATGCCCGGTACTGTGTTTACAAAGCCGTAGTCGACTCTATGGTTGGCGATTGGGCATTTTTGGGTGCGGCCGCGGTGTTCAGCGGTCATGGAGTGAGAGACATGCCATTTGACAAAAGATTGGCCTGAAACCAGAGGTACATTGTTGAGGTCATATATCTAGCCAGTATTAGTTGAGACCCTCTGCTGATTGGGTATGTCTAGCTGGAGGCTTTACCTTCAGATGAAGATCAAATTTTGGCTAGAGAATGAGTTAGTCTGATTCCAAGCTGGAGGATGAATGTGTGGTTACCTTTCGAGCCTTGCCAACTTCAGGTTTGAGAAACCCCATGTTAGCAGATAGTATGAAGACGTCCTCGGACCGACAATCTTTTGTGTCTTGAGATACAGATGTTTGAGTTATGAAAAGCTCGCTTGAGCGTGATGCTGTTGTATCAGGGCCCAATGATACGACAGAGTCGCAATGCGGTTGAAGTGAATGAGGTTGTACGTATCCGCAGTAAGGTATGTCGTAGTATCGCCGAAGCTAAAGCTAGAGGCCAGAAAATGGATACGGGAATAACTCGCGCCGTGCGCAAGCGGAATTGTGAACTCTGTGGGGATGCGGCTTACTTAAAGAAGTCATTCTCTCTTTGCCTTTGGATCTTGGTCTTGGGCCTTGGTTTGGCTTTAGTTTTGGCGGACGATACGAACTCTAGTGCACGCCGCCAGCGCCTGGCCCCCGAATACAGTTCCCTATTGTACGGTGGACCGTTCGCATGCGGTGAGTGTCTGCGTATGTGCTAATGCGACGATAAAGGCGATAAGTAGCGATAAGAAATGCTCTGGCAAAAGTATTGAGGATGAGGATATCGTCACATGTAATTCCAGGGATCGTATCCCATATCCCATGACATAGGAAAGACATCCCCTGCGACCCTGGCACTCCTGCCAAGCCAACCCGAGCAATGACGCTGACGCCACAGATACTCAGCGGAGCCCCGCCACATGTGGCTGATATAGTGCTCCGCCCAGAAGCAAGTTCAGCTCCAAGTCCCTCCTTCTCTCCCTTGGAGAAGCACATGCAAGTCATTTCTGCAAGCTCGAATCCGACCTGTTGGACCGCCACCGATTCATATGTTTCATGTAAACAGAGACAGGGGAAATACAGTTTCGGAGAGCGATCTGTGTGATCTTTCCGAGATGGACGCCTTTGAAGTGTCGCAAGCCACTCAAGCGGTAGCTAGGTAGAATTGGATCTCGTATTACGCCATGAGGAGATTCAACAGGTCTGGTTTGTTTTCTCCAACCTTCCCATAGCTTAAATTGGCATGGGACCTCAATACGGCCGAATCTAAACTTGGTGCCTGAAAGAGGGCGGGAGCAGGGGATTTGATCAGTCGAGAGAAGAGTCAAGAGATAATAATAATACCTTGTAATTATAGCTGCAGAATTACATTAGTAGATACCCCCAGTGTTGGCCCGAGAGTTCTCTCTCCTCGCGAGAAAAGAGACAACTTAGGACCTTTTCTGTGCAATGGTTTCCCTCAACTCGACGTTAGCCCCAAACACATGTTGCCCGATTTGTCTCTCGATCCCCTGCCACGGTTGCAGGTCTCATCGCTTGCGATCAAATGGCGTTGCGAGAAGAAGCAATTTGAGACTTTCCAAGGTGATGCTCTGGTCAGATTCCAAGCATCAGTCACCTCTCACTACGCGCTCGAGGGGAGCTCACAATGATTTTATGACATATAACGAGAGATCGGACTAAGGATGAGAAAACTGATTTTACAAGAAAAAGGGGACGATCGCCGCCGTTAGATGCCTTTCATGTCTTTTCGTCAAATATCTATTTACATCTGTTCGAGTATGTGTGACTATTACTATGTACGAATATGCCGGTTTTCAGTGTTCAGAGTGCCAAGAGTATTGCTAACCAGTAGGTCAAGGTCGAATTCCGATGTCAACATCACGCTTGGCTTGTACAGAGGTGGTGTCCAAATTACGAGAAATCTCAAAGACCATGTACGCCCAACGTGGTTGATCCACCACAGTTCTGGTATGTGTCATCTCCAGCCGTAACATAACATGAAGCTGATTTATATGAAGGGGCCACAAGATGTGTTCCAAATGTCAACCTCCCGGGCAGTTGGCTGAAGCTGTGAGGAGACATTACAGCGTTATAGGCTGAGGCTGCATCCTGTTTGGTTTATAAAGCATTATAGAATATGGTCGGCGCCACAATTGATTTTTCATTGTTGGTATTATGGGTTGTATAAAAAGCGAAGCTGGATATCTATTTAGTCTTGACAGGTCATTGGCAACCAGGAGAGTTGTCTGGCGAATGGCGCAATTAGCATATTAGTGCAATACTCATATAAATCAATATCTCGTTGTATCAAGCCGCTATACCTAGGTACTGAGAAGACCTCATTCGACAATACCTAATTCAGGATCTAATTGAGATAATTTCTTGAGTATTTTCACACGAGAATCTTAAAATCAGTGAATTGTAGTGACATGTAGCTGTTGCTTGTTCCAAAGTCCAGACGCCGCGAGCCTACAAGCCTAGAGGGGCAGCTTAATGAGAGCTTATCGATAAGCTACTATTTTCTTTACCATCGCGTCTCAACTGACAACACCAAGACTTCACTTCATAACCTCGATACTCTTATTACGAATATTTTTCGAAATGGCTCCGGGACCTTCTGCCGGAGCCCAATCGGGGTCAAAACGAAAGGCCGATACCCCAGCGGCAAATGGCCGCGGCGACAACTTCGCCCAGAAGCGCTCTGTCGTCCATACGGCACGTACCATTCCCGCACAACCTGCCGAAGCGGCACTCAAAGATGGCGAACTCGATCTACAGGCCTTTGTGGCTGCTCACGAATTCGAAATCCGCGCTCTCGAACAGAGCATGGCTACTTCCAAGGCCGTAGGCAGTAGTCGTGCTTTTCAGAAGGTACCTAGAGGCTTGCGCCGTCGCACAGCGAGTCACAACCCCAAACGAGTGCCTCGTCGATTGAGGAAACGTGCGCATAAAGAAATGGCAGAGGATAATACCCCGGTGGTACAAGCAAGACGGAGGAAGCCCAGGACAACACGAGCACGGATACGAGCCGAAACTGCACGAAAGTTGGGTATATTAGCAGCAAGGAAGCGCAGGGCTAGTCTGAAGAAGGGGGACAAGGATGGTGATGTGAATATGAAAGGAGGGTTAGCTGTTGTAGGGCGAGCGCCGAGGCCCAAAATCCGACGAAATGAACTGAACGAACCTCCGAAGCCAAAGGCCAAATTCCGGAAGCGACAACTCAACAAGACCTGGTTACCGACTCACTCGTGGCATGCAAAGAGAGCACGAATGACTGATCCTTTGGATCCCTTGTGGCGATTCGCTATACCACTGACACCGAATGAGAAGATATATCGACCGACCCATCGAGCACAGGGCGACAGAGGTGCTGTTGTATGGGAGATGAGTTACATGAGCACAATTGGGTTGTATGGTAACCGTGCTGGCTTGGAGCGTGTCTTGAAACGAATTGGCGTTATCCAGGATTCATGTTGGAACGATAAGGGAAAGAAATGGAGACTTGGAAGTCGATCGTGGACGGGTGTTTTGAGTCGACAAATCCATGGAGGACAAACAAAACAAGACGATCGACAAATTATTGGACCTTGCACTATCATATGGAACCCCGAATCGTCGAAAAAACAAGCAGGCCAAGAGCCCAAAAAAGAGCAGAGACAAGCATTCTTGAGGGTCCATCCATCAGCTTTCCTTGAGCTATTCAACGAGTTGTTATCACTCACAAAACAGGAGACCCCTCGAGTTCATATCGAGGATTTACGGTTCGAGATTGGCAGTATAGATTTGACTGGACCAGGTGCAACAGAAGCTCTATTGTCCGTATTACATACTTATCCTTCAAAGGACAAGGCGAAGGAGAAACAGGCCGAGCTATTCGAAGGATTGGCCGGGCTAACCAATGCAGCAACTCTACCTGCTGGTGCTTTGCTTAGCTTCTTTGCACAAGACCCCCGTCTACACTACCCTCCGAGACGTCTTGAGGTTCCTGAGGATGCTGATTCGCAACTACAACTTTTGGAACGAATCGCAGCGTGGCCGGCAGAAGTGGGCCTTGAGCCATATGCCATTTTCGATCGAGATGTTCGCCATCGCGCAACTCTTCTCCCATCACAAAAACAGATCGACAGACGAAAGACTAAAAAGACTCCTGGATCTCAGCTCAAGCCTACTGAAGCAGACCCCCCTATTCCGATCACTCTTCTCACCTCACGTGCTGGAAATGGTACTCAAACTCAAGGTACATGGACTCTGCTCGCCCCTTGGAAGTGCATACAGCATATCTGGTACTGTTTAGTCCACTATCCTCTTTCTTCGGGTGGCAACCCACGCTTTGCCGGGTTGAATGAGATCCGCCAGGTCGCGTTTGAACGAGGTCAACCCTGGTTCCCGGGAGACTTCCCTGGAACTAGAGCTGGTGCTGAGTGGGAGCTTGAGGAGCGTCGGAAGCGAAAGGCGGCATGGGAGAAGCGACCAAAGAGCAAGAGAACTGCCTGGGAGTCTCTTGACCTGGGCGGTGGGAGGAAGGGTGAAGTAGGAGACGGTTTCGCCAGTGATTTTGAGCTACTATTCGGTTCTATAAATTCGCCAGAGAGTGAGGAGTCCAATGTTGACGACGCCATGGATGTGGACCAAGATGAATCGGCAGAATCAGCAGGTATGCCGAAGAAGCACAGAGAATCATCATTATACCAGTTGCACCAAGTTTCAAAAAACTTTTTCAGTCAACTCATCGCCTCTCCTTCTACTCCACCTACAATACCCGGAAACGCCGTTCTAGGCATTCGCATATCTTTGATCTCTCGAGGAGTAGTCACCCCTTGCGCTCGCATCTACCGCCTCCCACCTCGTCATACCACAGCTCCCCAGTCCTCCGAAACAGAAGTCCCAGCTACAATCCCCCCGAACTCATCATCGTTATCCTCCTCCCTTCCACATGACCTCCGTTCCCAGTGGCTCGCTCAAATCCCGTCCTCTTTCACTATTAAGAGCAAGTCCTCAAACCCTTCAGGACCACGCGATTTAGATTCGCTAAAGCGTCAACTTGCTGCCGAGCTTATTTCCAAGCCTATACCATACCCTCCTGAACCGGCCAACAAATCAGACATGAACGGGCACCCGCTTGTTCCAAACGCTGAAGACCTCGTTGGTTTTGTGACAACGGGATCTTTCAGCCTCAGCGAGGGACATGGAATGGCCATTGGTTCTATTGCTATCGAGAAAGTCTTGGATGACGTTAGAAGGGACTCAAAGGAAGGGAGATACTGCATTGTTCGTAACACAGGTGAAAGCGTGGGATGGCTGGCAAAATGGGAGGCAGTTTGAGTGTACATGATTTGTATCAGCTGCTGCGCCTAGTCTGAGCCTTCGTATATTTACCATGTTAGACATTATCAC
Organism: Fusarium heterosporum; assembly: GCA_013396295.1. Classification (NCBI taxonomy): domain Eukaryota; kingdom Fungi; phylum Ascomycota; class Sordariomycetes; order Hypocreales; family Nectriaceae; genus Fusarium; species Fusarium heterosporum. Next base: position 31,313 of record JAAGWQ010000355.1, read on the forward strand.
ACATGAACGCTGAAGCGTGTGTCCTCGATATGCGAGACCCGTATCACAAGTAGTAAAACCATAATGGGTATAATCCGATTTCATAGAAATAGATGACAAATGCAGCTTCTATGAATCAATCCTCTCGGCACCCTCGCCTTCCGCATCGTGCCTCCATTTCTCCCCAGGTAAATGATCCGTGATTCCCTCGATGGTATCCTCGGACCACAGATGCACCTCCGAGTACGCCAGCTGCTTACCCCATTGCTTCAGCGCATCCTTATCCACTGTCCCTACCGACATGCTGATCGAGTCCGACTCCTCCTGGCGCCAAAAGAGCCAGCTTCCGCAATTTGAGCAGAAACCTCGGGTAGCGCCTGGCGTGGCGTGGTATCGCGAAAGCGTCGTCTGGGTGGTAAATGTGACGCTCGTCGTAGGGAAGTTGTGCAGCCACGCTATGAGAGAGCCGCCGTTCTTACGGCACTGGGAACACTGGCATGTTGAACACTGAGGAACGGCAAGTCAGCGAATAAAAACATAATTGTCTGTTGAACGGCAAAGCGTACGCCTCTCTTCCAGTCGTGACTAGGCGGAAACGCTATTGTGTAGCGAACCGAACCGCAAAGACACCCGCCTGATACGCTTGTCGGGTATTCCTCTGGAGCCATTGAGTCGCTTATCTGGGTAAAAATATCGTGAATTGAAGGGAAACGATAATGCGTGGAAGAAATAGAGCTTGGTGTAGTGCATACGATGTACAGAAGCTCCTCTTATGGTGTTTGTAGGGACGAGCAACATGTCAACGACGCCTTTCGCATTCTTGCTCATTGGACGTCTACTTTTCACGTTCATATCCTTGCATTACCCCTCATGACAATAGAAGGGCGTGATAAGTCACGAATACCTGTAGATAAGGTCTGAAGCTATATATATTTTGTAATGAATAAAGCATCTTGGTAGTAATGGTATCGTCAAACATTCTTCCTTTCAGAATGATTCCTTTTTCAACGCCAAGTCAATCATATAACCGTAACTTGGACAGATAACAAATGGGGCTGTCCCGTACTAACGCCGCGTATAGCCAAAATCAAACACCAAAGATCCAAGCTGTCCAAAATCTGCTAGTCTTCCTCACTAATCTCACTCTCGTCACCGTCAGGGCTCTCATTCTGGCTGTTCTCAAAGTTTTCGAACGCATCCTCAAGCTCTTTGGCCAGATCCACTTCTGGTTCTGCTTCCTCTTCTTCGCCGTCTATGTCCATATGGTCGGGGCCATTCTCGTGGTGACCACGGTTGTCGACTGGGCTGGGTAGCTTAAACTCGAAGTCCGGTTCATCATCAGACTCGCCATCGGCGTCATCACCCTCAGACTCGCGCTGATCCATAAACTCGTCGAAACGGCGAACAGAAGGAAATGCGGGGGAGAAATCAGTCCTGCGCGTTGTGCTGGTGTCGGCACCTGGGTACTCGACCAGCAGACCGCCATCATCGTCCTCATCCTCTTCTTCCTCGTCTTCTTCGGGGGCAGACGCACGTTTCTTGGGCTCAGCAGGCTTTTCTGGCTGCGCAGGTAATGGTACGGGGAGTGAGAGCGCTATGTTTTTAGGGGCCTGCTTCTTTTCGGGTTTGCGCTTGACCTCCTTCTTCTGAGTAGAGGGTTTGGCGCGCGCCTTAGTTGCGGGCTTGTCTGCGTTAATGGTGCTCTTCTCAGCCTTTGTGTTAGACTTTGAAGCACCGTTGGAGTTGCTATCGATATGAGGATGTTGTCGACGAAGACTATCGGGATCCGCGTTGCCAGGTAGGCGTGTGACGTTCATGTTGAAAGTAGAATCGACGAGATCGAGGATAAAAGCCTCGCGGCTGGGGTCAAAGTAGAGGACATATTGGCCGCTGTCTGTATTCCTCGTGCCTGTGAATGCGTACTTTTCGTCGTTATCGGTGTATGAAAGGTCGTATGAGGTTGTCTTGCCAGGGACAGAGGGTTTTAGACGAGCCGAGTTCGGAGCCGAGTCTGACGAGAGCGTGGGTTTATGATTATCTTTAGGATGTAAGCATCGAGTGATTATGAGCAAGAGGTTCAACAAACGTACATTTTATGCCGGTAAAGATCTCGTTGGACGTTTTGCCCAAGAGTGCGTCACCCAGGATGACGGGATAGTTGCCCGTCTTTGTTGGATCAATCAGGCCAGACGCTGCCATGATACGAGGCGATGCGCGACAGGAAGCGAGAGAGGCGAGACACGGGGAGTTGAGAGTACAAGAAGGAAAATGACGACTTATAGTAGGGAGCTTCCGTATATCGATATTGATGAGTATACAAAGCGTAGGTGCCGTTGTTTGTTCAAGGTCAAAGTCGACGCGCGGGATAAGAAAGGGAAGTCTGGAGGAGGGTCTGGAGTCTAGAATCCGAGAAATGGGGCCGACGGGTGGAAGTGGGTAGGCGCCAGACAGGGAACAAGTGGAGGTGGAGTTCGTGTCTCACTCACCCTATACCCTTCTTAGGGTAAGTCAAACACATAACATTATTCAGAGTAGGATTCTTCATCAGGCATATGATCTATTCACGAAGGGCTTTGCTCAAGGCATCGGAATAACATAGATGGCCTCTCGCATATATATTCTTATGTGTGGCTACAGCACTGGAATTACCCTGCTGAGTGAACCTAGGTCAAGCTTTAGTTAGCCTGGACCATTTTGCCACTACAATCACACTTACACGGCATCACAGCGTGGACGAAACAATAAAGGTTAGGGTTCACTTACGAGATTAGACGAAGGAAAGTGCTGATAGTAATGATATTACAGACGAAGTACAAGACAGAATTAGATTAATGCTGCTCATCCGGCATTCCAAGCAGAGCTTCTTTAGAAGCGCATGGCTGTTATCTCACACCATGTTGAGATGATGCAGCCATCCTTAACAGACCCGAAATCCAGTATACCAATTATTCGTGGAGGCCTGAATGTTGCCAACCAATAGGCGCGAGCAGGGACAAGCTTTCTGATCAAGTATCATAAAGCATTGCTCATGATGCTGAGTATCCGCACACCCTAGGAAACTAATCGACTTGAATGACTGATAGGTATTTCCAACAGTCGAAATAATTCAAGCAGTCTCTAGGAATTGACACGGCTAGAGATAGCAGTTGATACAGACGAAGCTCGGGAGCGACCAAGGTGACGAAGTCGACGGGAGTGGAGTAATATGGACTTGCACCAGCCGCACGATAGCCTTTTGCCCGTTCTTGAGAACCAGCAGCGTCTTGATCACTGTCAATTTAGTCTGGACCATTCCTCGACACAGCTTATAGTATACTAGTAACTTGTAACAGACAGTCACCAGAATATTTCTCCAATGTCGTGTAAACAGCCGTCCATCGTCCACAAGGCTGTTTGCCTCTGGCATCACGTTGAAACACCTCCATCACCAACTAGCGTATGAACGCTCCAGCCTATCGCATGCGAGTCGGACTACAAATTTGGTTTTGGTGTTTCAACTGACTCTATACACCCAGAAAGATGAAAACGGCTGCAGGACAAAGATCGCAACCTTCCTTGGCTAATCTAAGCCCTTCTCAACGGAAAATTCACAAGATGATTGGTCGATGGACTGGGCAACTTTCGTATCCGACGTGATCTCAGCAAGGCTGTAGTTGAGCGTTCATCTTGACTGTGTGTTTGGATATTGTCCGAGAGATGGTACATATCACTACTAGTAGGTTGACCTCCACTGAGAGGTGTTGACCTGAGGGGTGCTCATCTGAGGTGGTTGAAGTTGTACCTGAGAGGTGCCCCATCTAAAATCTGAAACAGACCAAGCAAGCCAATCAAAGATATATCACCTCTCATGCCAGTGAGTTGACCCAACACATGCCCCATTCAAAACTTTGTATTGGCCAATCATAAATAAATCATCTCTCGGGTCAATGAGTTGACCTGAGAGGTGCTTCGGTCGCTGACCCGAGGGCGCTCCATTTAAGATATGAGATGACTAGTCAAAAGACATCTGGTCACTATTCATCCGGCCCGCCTGTCAACCCGTAATGGAGCGCCTCTCCGGTCAGCACCCTCGGGTCATCATACGCCTACGTCAGGACCCGCTAATGAGAGAGAGAGAAAAGGAATAATGATAATAACAATAATAAAAATGAGACAATGTCTGAACACTAACCAGGTATCATGATCCTATGTACCTCAACAACATGGAAGATTTATGAGGTAGTGCTTACGGACGTTCAAGTTCTTGAACCAATGCTTGAGCAGGGGCTGTAAAGTTATCTGCACCCCCCTCCCTTTTCACAAGATGCATCCACCCCCGCATCCGCTATTGATTTGGATCTACAGTACCTAGGACTCCCGTAGCCCGTTGACGATCTCTGCCCGAGTCAGTGCCGTGGACCCGCAGATGCTTAAATGCATAGTCTTATGGCATGCATGGCGATCCTACTGTGACAGCAGTCCACCTGCCCATGCAGTCTTACCACGTATTTGGCAATGCCCGTGTCTTATGGGGGCTCGGCTCAGATGGAGATGAATCATGCAGACGGATCATGGAAACGAAGACCTGCTGCAGGTAGTCAGACTAAGCAGCCGATACACTGTTTTCTGACCATGATCCTGGTCCATCCATCTATGCCTTGATTTCTCGCCGTTGCCCGTATGATGCCTTCTACAGGCCACCAAGTCGCAATCCGCTCGCGGGACTCATTTTGTTCTGACGTTGAAATCAACGGACCACGACCCCTCGTCTTGGCCACTCAACACGACACCACCCTTCCACCATGAGATTGACCGTTGATACGATCAACCCACACGTTGTCGCGGCCAAATTCGCCGTTCGAGGAGAGTTTGCCATCAAGTCTGAGGAGTACCAGGCTAAGCTTGCCAGAGGCGACAAGGACTTACCCTTCGATCAGGCCATCTCCGCCCACATCGGAAACCCGCAGCAGCTTGGCCAGAAGCCTATCACCTTCTTTCGTCAAGTCTTGAGTCTTTTGGAGAATCCTCAGCTGCTGGAGAAGGAAGATGTTATGATCGATGCACTGGATTACAAGCCTGATGTATTCAGTAGGGCGAGGTTCTTGCTTAAAAATGTTGGATCTGTTGGAGCCTACAGCGCCAGTGCTGGTGTTCCGGTGATTAGGGAGAGTGTCGCCGAGTTTCTAAAGAGTGAGTGCGTTCCACTTCCAGGATATTCAAAAATTCAGTATCACTGACAACAAACTTTCAAAGGGCGAGACGGATACTCCGCCGATGCATCTAAGATCTATCTCTCTGCTGGCGCCTCTTCTGGTATTACTACCCTCCTTAATATTATCTGCGCCTCACCAAACACGGGCATTCTTATTCCAATTCCCCAATATCCCCTCTATACGGCGACTCTTTCGCTACTAAACGCAACCTACGTCCCTTACAACCTTGACGAGTTGAAGCACTGGGGGACTGATCTTGACACGATCAGAGAATCATATAATGCCGCCAAGGCTAGCGGCACTGATGTTCGCGCCATCGTGGTCATCAACCCCGGCAATCCCACCGGCGCTTCGCTTTCTGAGGAAGACGTTCGCAGCATCCTCGAGTTTGCTGCCCAGGAAAACCTCGTGGTGTTAGCCGATGAGGTTTATCAGGCTAACGTCTTTATTGGCAAATTCCACAGCTTCAAGGCAGTCTTACGCAAGATGCAGGAGGAGGATCCAAAGTACGGTGGTGTTGAACTTGCATCTTTCCATAGCATCTCTAAAGGCATGGTGGGCGAGTGCGGATATCGCGGTGGCTACTTTGAGCTCTGCGGGTTCGATCCAGATGTGGAGGCCAATATCTACAAGTTCGTCTCTATTATGCTGTGTGCCCCTGTCATCGGCCAATGCCTAGTAGAGCTTATGGTGAACCCTCCTAAGCAAGGCGATCCGTCATATGAGCTCTATAAGAAGGAATCCGAAGGCATATTTGAGGGCCTCAAACAACGCGCTGTCACCCTCTACAAGGGCTTTGCCGAGATGGAAGGCGTTGAGTGCGGGGAGCCGCAGGGCTCTATGTATCTTTTCCCGACTATCAAGCTATCCCAAAAGGCCGTGGATGCGGCCAAGGCTGAGGACCGTTCGCCTGACGAGTTCTACTGCCTCAAGCTATTGGAAACGACAGGCATCTGCGTCGTGCCTGGTGCTAGCTTTGGCCAGAAAGAAGGCACACTTCACTTTCGCATAGCGTTCCTTGCCCCGGGCGTGGAGTGGGTGGGAAGAATTGTCAAGTTCCATAAGGACTTTATGGACAAGTACAGGGGTTGAGCTGTTGTCATGAACTTTTTAGAATATTTTCCGATTTATTCGCAAAGTTTCCTCGATACAAGTAGACGCACAGGTAAAGATGAACGCTCGGAATCTGGAAGAAAAGCACACATGATGAACTCCGTTGCGTGGTATCGCCTGTCTATTGTATGGAAGGAAAGAATAGCAAGTCTATATACCAGTGCCTGTGAACTACAAAGACATTTTAATCTCTTATAAGCGTACTAGCACTAGAGAAATGTGACAGGAACGCTTCGGATATAAGGGCCTCCAACAATTACACTGCTGCTTTGACGTATAAAGTACTTTGTGTAGTTTACAAAGGCTCTCTTGAGCAATTAAGGTCACAATGCAACCATAGAGACCTGAAAGCCGAAACCGGGTAGATAATGGGTGTACGAGTCATTGGAAGAAGCTCTCAGCCCTATCCCATTCGGCTGAAATCCTACCCTGGTTCCGACCGTGGCTTTGCCAAGAAAGCGGCAGATGGAGGGTATGTAATGGTGGTGCCTACATGGATCCTTCTGATGCCCATCGTAACGCTACGGTTTTGTCATAGTTTTGCACAACCTGGCCTTCTAAAACTAGCACTCTGACAAGACAAACGACAGACCACCTTGTATTTGTAAAACTACTGTGTACACATGTTCTCACCAACCAGAAGCCTGAACTACTGCTTCCCGAAGGTCAAGACCATGCTGGACGTCTGCGTCGTTGGCGCCGGCGGTGTCGGCACAATTGCAGCGTATGTTCTAGAGAACTCACAGCGTGCCCGTGTCACAGCAATCCTGCGATCCAATTATGCTCTTGTCAAGGAACGTGGCTTTGATATCGACTCGATCGACCATGGGAAGCTTACAAACTGGAAGCCGCATAACGGTAGGTTACACACAATGATTTCCTCTCACTTAGCCTGGGTCAAACTCATCTTGTCTTGACAGTCGTCTCCTCTTTCACCTCTGCCGCCGCTGGCAACAAGAGTTATGACTTTGTAGTCATCACCACCAAGGCCCTGCCAGATCTGACGTCCTCTATCATCAAAGAGCTGAAACCATTGATCACGCCGGGCAAAACCAGCATCGCTCTGCTACAAAATGGATTGGCCATTGAGGCTCCGTTCGCCGCCGCCTTCCCCAACACACCAATCTTCTCGAGCGTTAGCATGGTCGGCTCACGGCTCACAAACTCGACTTCCGTCTTGCACCAATACCCGGATGTATCTAACATTGGCGCACACTACCATCACGTCGACGACACGTTTACGCGCGAAACGCAGCACAATGCCGCCGCGCTCTACGTAGACGTGTACAATGCCGGACTCGCAGACGCGAAACCCAAGACTAATGCGCGCTGCTTGCTAGTCGAGGACATCGTTGGCGCCCGATGGGCGAAGTTGCTGTGGAACGCCTCGTTCAACACCTTGTGCACGGTGCTGCGTATCCCCGTGGGCGAACTGCTCTCGGGTCCGGGTCGGAACACGCTGCTGGAGCCGGCGATGCGGGAGATCGCGGCTATCGCTACCGCTGCAGGCTATGGGGATGCGGTGTCAGAAGATGTGATCCAAAACAAGCTTCATGACTCACCTCCGACCAGCACCTTCCGGCCCAGTATGTTGGTCGACCTGGAGAATGAACGGCCGTTGGAGTTGGAGGTCATTCTCGGGGCGCCGTTGAAGGTGGCCATGGAGAAGGGTGTCAGTACGCCGGTTTTGACTCAGGTTTATGAGCTGTTGAAGCAGCTTCAGTGGAAGCTGTCGTGAAAAGCGAGGAAATAGTTCTGAATAGTTCTGGGGTCTAATTTGGTAACCCGAGGGTTCTTAAAGCTCTCTATTGTTTTATCTCTTGAATAGCCAATACCAACGAGCCACTGGAATTAACAACTGGGTGACTGAAAAAGACACGTTCTACGACTGGTTAAATATCTGGTCGCTCTCGACGCTATAGCAACCTTGTAGATCTATTGGTTTACTTTGACGAGTGCTGATGCTTCCTAGTTTCACAGCATGACTGGTGGGCGCAAAGTTCTGGACATTTTATTTAAGCACTATGAACAATTGTCTCTACTGAGTCATAATTATACGTCTTGTCTTGAATCTTGGTTCTGAAGCTGAGAGAAGCAGGTCTAACTACCATCGATAACTCATTCTCCTAATCGGCAGCGTCAAGATCGGAGGTTCAGACGGAGAGACTCTTTGTATTCCCACTCATCTCGATCTTGGATATAGCGAGGAGTGTCTGCCACGATGGAGCACGGAAGATAACGCGCGTGGTCGATGCGATATGTCACAGTACCACCCACTCTGTTGAGAGCCGAGGCGATGGCCGCGTCACACATGCTGTGACACGAGCTTTCCCAGCGACCGGAGATTGCTTCCGCGACCCATTTCTGTTCAAGGGATTGCTTCAATTCTAGAGTGTTGCTTTCCAACACGGCGACCTCCAGATGGCGGAGTGCATCCATGATAATAGTGGCGGCTGGGGCTTCTCGAACTTCCAGAACCTTTTCGTCAGTTCTAATAGGCTCAAGCCCAACATATCGGCCATGTCCGAATTTTCCCACTTCTTTGTTCAGCAGCGCGATGGCTTCAACAAGGGGCAATCTATCACCGTTGACTGAGACCAAATTGCCCTTCTCAAAAGTGAGCGAGAGCTTTTCGGGTGCGTAGTGTCCGCAGGGCGCCGTCCACTGGTAAGCATCTTCGGGAATGTCGAAGCTTTCCGGGTTGTCCAGCGGACCGGACTCGAACTCCCGGCACCACAGGTTCTCGTCGCTGCTCAGCTTGCGGTCGGACTTGAAGGTCAGTCCCACTGCAGACAGCTCCTGTGCCTTTTGCTCCCGTGAGACAACTGAACGGACATAAGGGCTTCCAAACTGTCCAGGGAAACCGTAGTGACGAATACTGTTGTTAAGTCGAGGCAGGCTGTTCTGAGATAGATTTGCAGTGTGAAGCAATAGACCGGCATTCAGGCTTTTGGCATAGTCGGAGGTTAGCCGGGCAATCACGGGACGACTGAGGGAACTGCTAATTGGATACGTGCCCAGATATCTTGCGTGAGCACGAATTGCTGATGTGACACCATTCCGGACAAATAGTTCACGCCCGTCGAGGTGAGTAAATGTAGCGCCAAAGTGGGCAGCAGTTTGGGTCAGTTGATCCTCATCAGTGAGTCCCCCAAGATCTACCGCAACCGCGTGGACGTTTGTGAAGCCTAGCTGCTTTAGCTTGAGGAGCATGTAGGTGCTATCCAAGCCGCCGCTAAACATAGTGACGACGGGATTATGTCTGTCACCATATTGTGCAATATGTCCAAAGCTCTCAATTGGGTCATCATTCTGCCGGATGGGTTTTCCTAGCCCATTCTTTGAACCCGTCTCTCGTTGGGGGTCCTTGGAATTGAAGCGAGCCAGATCTTGCAATAGCGATCGGACATATTCAGGGAGACCAGGCATCGGGTTGCTTGCATGTCCGTTGAGTCCGGGACGAGACGGCTCGACTTCCCCGTTCACGCCATTGCCGTTCATGCCATTGCCGTTCATGCCATTGCCGTTCAGGGCAGACTTGCCGTTGGCAAGCTTAGGTGATGCACGGAAAATATGGCTTTCAATTACATGTTTGACCTTGAGGCGATCACCAGAGAGCAGTGTAGGGTCGCACCCGTCAACGACGATGAGTATGGTTTCATGAAGAAATGAATTGAGCTCTTCAAGCGCGGCGATATAAAGTTCTTGTGCATCGGCGGGAGCAGCAAGAACGAGACACTCATGCCATTCGACTAGCTCTTGAAGACTGGTAGCCTCCTTGCGCGTGTGTGCATTGTTGGAACCGTTGGTGTAATTGGTTTCATGATAGCCATTTTCACGGTGACACGGCAGTGTCCAAGCCGTGGTAGCTAACCCACAGGTTGCTAGATATGCGTCTATAGTTGAGTTGGCGTGACCAAAGCCTAGAAGACCAACTTTAGACCGTTCACCCTACACGAGTTAACACAACGGCTTGTTGACCGGGTGGGGATGTATTTACCATGGTCGCAAGTTTATGGAGCCAAACAAAAGATAATAATAGGACAGATTTCTTTAGGGCGGGTTTTCGATTCCAGTGTATTCTCCAAGTTCTCTTGAGTGTCGTCGTTTTATGCTCAGAGGTCAGTAGCCGCAGGTTCTGGTAAAGTTGCAGTAGGGTAGAAGCTGGACTTGGAGAGCGGGATATTTACAAGTCCAACAGGCATGCGTACCTAGGGTAGCTTACAGCGCAGTAAGAAATTAGCGTGCAGGCAGGAATGTCGCCTTGATTCAATCTTACGACCTGCTTTTGATCCTTCGTAGACATGTGCATGGAAGTACATCACTTGGCACTAGCACCGGCAATTTGAAAGAGGGTGTGGCTGTATGTTGTACGACCTCTAACCGCGCGCCGAGCCGTGAGCCGCTACACCAACATGCAAGGACCATACATACCTGGACATCTATCTGCACATATTGTCTACATCTACAGGGGTGTTGCCATAGAATGAGCCAGCGACCTTACAGCGACCCTACAGCGACCCCACAGTGACTTGCAGAGACTCCGCCTCCATATAAGTTACTAGACTTATATACTTCCCTTGACTATAAAAGGTATTCGATACAAGGTTTAACAGGATAGGCTCCGTTAGAAAGTCCCATATGGGTAGTCATATATTATAAAATCTGCAACTTGCTAGCCTCGTTCCGAAATGTTAGTCGTGTAAGCCCATGAACGTGGATGAAACACATGGTGCTATTCGGTCATCAAACAAGGCTTCCAACCCGTAGATCTGTTGCCATCAAAGCATTGCGACTCGCCAAGAGCTGCTCCGCCGGCAAGGTAGAGCGAAAGACACCTACCTAGGTAGGCGACCAGCTGTGTGTGGCCTTTGCATCAATGTCAGCTCCGCCATTACGAAAATACCTGACACTCGAATCATGTCTATGCTGTGCTACCCGTGGGGGCCATGGCAGTGGAGCCTGCTCAGCTCTACATCATGTTATATGGACTACATCGTGATACCAAGACATGTATGTAAGATGGCGTATATGTTTATCTCCCCAAAGAGGCACAAATCCCTCACGTAATCTCTAAACTCTCACTGGGTCTCCTCTTAGCATACCCAGTGCAACTTGCAAGTGTACAGTCCCGTGCTCTCCGTCTTCGACCTCACCTACCTGGCCCCATCGATCGACCAGACGCTGCAAGTGAGACCACAAGCCAAACCGATAGAGGAACTTGTAGACGGCGCTGTAGGCACTGTCCAGAGAACCCACAACCCACCCGTGGTTTACGCTCGCTGCCTCGCCGACAATATGGAACTTGCTGTCCGCAGCTGGGCGTGTGAGGTATGGATACAGGTTGCTGAACTGGCCCGGCCCGAATAGGGCAAAGGCGCCCGCGCTGAAAGGATCGTTTTGCCAGGCCCAGGCGTGGTATTTGCCGGTGAATGAGGCCTTGATTTTCTCATACGTGATCTTACCCGCGTGAAGACGAGCGAGGTTCTGTAAAATGAGTTCGACGAGCTCCTGCTCGCTGGGAGGGTGCTCTTCCGGGTCTGCGGCCTGACGCCTCCTGTTGGCAATCATGGAGCCCAGACGAGTAGCGTCCTGCGCCCAAGTATACGACGCAAGTAAAATGGCAGGCTTATCCTCGCCATCATCGATGTTGTAGGACGGATATATGCACGTCCGCAGCGGGAGGTCAGTTGATGAGCACCCGCCTTCGCGAATGCCACAGTCGACGATCCACCATGGATAGCTAAACTGTAGAGCGATCTTGGCTGATTCATCATAGTGAAGACTACGAATAGCTTCTTTTTGAACCGGGTGTAAGGCGAGACCGGACGTGTCCATCCGTGATAGGCAACCCAGTGTCGTGGTGTTGAATATGGTCATGTATCCAGCCCGCGGCTCAGGTTCGCCCGCAACATGGACCGTCATGTTATCCTCAGCCTGGGAGCTCTGATCGAGGGTCATCTTGCGCACACGCTTGCCCGTCTCGACCTTACCGCGAATTCGCGTCTCCATGGCTTCAATAACTTTGCCTGTTCCTCCTTTGATGCAGTGCCACTCTACTTCCTCGCCGCAGCCGTTGAAATCGCACGAATCCATGACGCTCTCAGAGAAAGCCTGGTCAAAGAGGTTTGTCGAAGTGCTTTGTGTCTCTAGCCACTGGATCGAGTGAAAGTCAAAACATCTTCCCAACCCATTGTGGCCCCCTCGCCTCAAGTACTCTCTGGTGCTGAAGTGGTCCACCGCCATGAGGCACCTAAAGCCTATCTCGAAGTTTTCTGCCATGGCTCGTTTGAAAGGTCCATAAATGTCTTCCAAGATGCCTTCAGCGTTGTCGACAACATCATCAGGCACGAATCCGCCCCTACTAACGCTCACGCCGTAGGGATCTCGGGTGGCCGCGGTAAAGGGGCGGTCGTTGAACAGCTTCGGGCAGTTAGAGCCTTTGAAATGATACTTGAGTAGGTGTACGTCTGTTCTTTTGAAGAGATCAAAAGTACGCTGCATCGTCGGAATGTCAGGATACCGCATCGCACCGATATCATAGTAGTCATTCTTCTTTTCGCTGAAGCGGTGCGTGTAGACACGACCACCTACGCGATCACTTGCTTCTAGAATCTCATACTCGAGATTTGGTATCTGGAGATCGTCAAGAATCATAGCAATGTAGAGACCGGCGATGCCAGCCCCAACGATGCACACCTTTCGGGGTGGCAGACTCGGCTCCGTCACGGCACAGGCGGCCGTGGTGACGGAGATTCCATGCCCTTTGCGGCCGCTGCGGTAGGCCGGGTCCGGAGGGAGGTTGTATGGTGTGATGACCGGTACTTGTTCTAAGCCCAAGAGGGAGAAAGGGATACCTCTTTTGTTGAGCTCTACAAGTTCACTGCAGAGTTTTTCTCGGACCAGTCGATTAGCCCAGCAGCTTCGGAGCGATTTTGGAGGAACAATTGAGTGAGCGGCAGGGGTGATGTTCTCTCCGGAGAGGCGAGACAACATCATCTGAGTGAGAACAACAGCCAGCTCTGCAAGTTCATCGGGATGAGATGGCTGTCTGCTGACCCCGAGGTCCATCGAGATTCCGTTCATTGTGTCCGCTTCCGAGGTGTTGCATGGTCAAGAATTCAAGGATCTGCATGCGCGGGTGGACTATACTAATTAAACCGGCGATACAAGAAAAGGCAAACATGAAGGAGTCGTATAATGTCCAAGAAGGATCGTATCCAGCCTTGATCTTGGCCGTCATAGTTTCGGACTGAGCAGAGTCACTCTTCAGTACCTGGGAGTACTTTGAGCGTAGGCAACGAGGGATGGTGTCCGTACAGTGATCGTCCTCGCCCTAGGAAAATGAGGTCTTCCATTACAACCCACCTCGCTTTTTCTCGAACCGAGGCTTGTTTGGGATCCGAGTACTACGTACGTGATAGATCAAAGACAGGGCTGACTGCCATGGTAATGAGTAACGGTGTAAGTGGATGTGAAGTTTACTAAAGCCACCCCCTGCCACATTCTGCAGCTTACAATTGACTCTCCCCTAGATCCATGTCAAAGTTTAGTGTTTAGCGGCTCGAGTAAGGTTCATACTAATTATGTATGTACCGTGCATAGCGCCGGCAGAAGGATCACACCACACTAGGCAGCTGGTCGGCCGCTTAGATAAGATAGAGTGTGGAGTCTCGTGGGGGAAGTACGTAAGCTTTTTACGCAGCCCTGTAGGGAAGCCAACCATCAACTACATACCAGCTGCCGGCCGCAGGGCGTAGATGTTACTCTATAATGGATATGGAGATCATCTTTGAGTCAAGTTTCTGTCTCAAATCCTTGCAGCGCTAATTTCTGACATCCCCAGGGTCGATTAGTTATACGCGCCAAGAGCACACTAGGCCTGCCCTCATCTCACAGCCGAGGTCTTTCCTCTGACTACGGTGTCCATGCGTATTGAGCCTCGAGGCCCGAACTACGGATACTACCTCACGATTACGGACTCTGCTGATTGAGTCCATGGAAAGCTTCACATGTATCACGTATTGATCGAATAACGGCTAAGATTAAAGATTTCTATATATCAATGCAAAAGTAGTATATGGAACGGAAATCAGAATTGGAAAAGATACGTATGAGAGCAAACTTCCACCACGTAGCACTAGAAACTTTCTTCTATTGGTCATAGATGAGACATGGCTCATACATTCTTGTCGAGTGACTGTGCCAGGCACATTTCATAGTACTGGCCCCGAAGCTGCAGCAGTTGCTCGTGGGTGCCCTCCTCCAGAACCCTACCATCTGCAAAGACAAAGATGTGATCGGCATTTCGGATCGTGCTGAGACGGTGTGCCACGGCAATCGTAGTGCGATGGGTGGCTGCGTCATCGAGCGTCTCCTGCACGAGGCGCTCAGTCTCGGTGTCCAGGGCACTAGTGGCTTCATCCAGGAGAAGCACTTGTGGGTTCCGGATCAGAGCCCGAGCGATGGCTATGCGCTGACGCTGACCACCAGAGAATTGAAGGCCACCAGTGCCAGACAAGGTATCGAGTCCTTCAGGAAGCGACATGATGAAGTCATGTGCGTTAGCTTGCCGACACGCCTCAAGGATCTCCTCGTCCGAAGGCGTAGTCTCTAGGCCAAGCATTATGTTTTCCCGGACTGACACCTGGAATAGCGTTGGTTCCTGCTGTACGAGTGACATTTGCGCACGCAGGTGGCGCAGTGAAACTGAGTTGATGTTTCGATCGTTCCACAAGATTTGACCCGCAGTAGGATCGTATAAGCGCTCCAGAAGAGCAATGACCGTGGTTTTACCGCACCCTGAAGGACCTACACAGGCCACGTAGGAGCCTTCAGGAACCTGTACAGGACATGTAAGCGATCTGCGCTGCTAAAAAAAAAATGTGGCTGGGGAAAACCGATGATCCCGCAGAGAAATGACTTACCATCATATTGAGGCCCCTGAGTACACGAGCAGTAGCTCGCTGCTTGTAGGAGAACTCCACGTTATCCAATTGAATAGGGCCATTGGTGGGAGGCTTGAGTTCCTCACTGTCACTCTGGTCTTTTTCGCCGCTGAAAGGTGAAGGTTGCTTACGCAGCCAAAACAGATGATTGGCAGCATGACGCGCCGACGCTAGAGATCCCATGTAGCCTGAAATCTGCCCAGCCGCTTGGCCACCAAAGACGACAGACAGGAAGATGACAAAGAACTGAGGAACTGTGTATTCTCCGTCAGCGATCAAGCGAGAGCCGTACCAGAAGCCGAGGGCCATGATGAGGAACTCTAGCGACTGAGACAAGGCCAGCCCAAGAATAGTCACGGCCAGACTGCCAGCCGAACGCTTAGCAACCTTTTCCAGGATGCCATTGTACTCGGCGCAGATCTGCTCCTCGAGCGTCAGCGATGCCACGGTACGAATAGCCGTAACAGCCTCCGTAGCCAGCGCAGCGCAGGCGGCGAAACGCTCTCCATTCTCTACCTCCAGCTTCATCTCTAGTCTGACTTTGAGGAAGCCGCTTCCGACGATGACCGGCATACCAACAAAGACGACCACCAGACCGAGTTTCCACCCAAAGGCAATGGCAAGGATACTGCATGAGATCAGGCTGACGACCGAGATGAGAACGATGAAAATGTTGACCGAGATCAACTCCTGCAACGAGGCTGGCACCGAGGTGAGCTTGGAAGCCAACGCTCCTGAAGCATGATTTGGCTGGTCAAAAAAGTCTGGCTGTAGTCTGAGGATGAGGGAGAAGAGCTCCGACCGATACTTGCGAGTTGCAGCTTGCATGATCTGTTCGGTAATTGTCAGTATCAGTCCCTCAAATCGCGGCTTGGCATATGGTTAAGAAAGAGACGTACCATATTGACGGTAAACCCAATCACGAAATAGCCAATGGCGACGACGATAGCTATGATAAAGAAGATGAGGGAGAAAAAGTTGGCTCGGTCTCTTGCCTCATCTGGTGGGAGTGCGAACACGCTGATGAGCCTGGAGAATAGAACAGCCTGGGCTGGGCTTGCCCCTCCGGCTATGATGGTTGCCGGCAGAGCTATCACGAACCACTTGATTAGACCTCGTTGCTCGGAGAATAGTATCCGCAAGCATGAGAGAATAGAAAAGTTCAATGCCTCTTTATCATCCTTCTTCTTGGTATCCTTTCCTTTGGCGGCTACTTCCTCGAGAGGGCTGATCGGCTCTGTCAAAGCATCGTTCGTATCGTGCTGGTGCTGCTGGCTAGGGTTCTCCCGGTCTTCTCTTTCTCTCTGTTCTCCCAGATCCTGGGCGCGGACGAGAGCTGCGTATCGACCGTCCTTGGCGAGAAGTTCATCGTTTGTTCCCTGCTCTACTACCTTACCACCTGACACGAGCACGATATTATCGGCGTTCTTGATGGTGGCCAATTTGTGGGCAATGACGAGCGTGGTCCGATTCATGGACGCTTTCTGAAGAGCATCTTGTACAATACCTTCAGCGCGGGGGTCTGGGTGAATTGTAAGCGCTCGTTCGGTCTTTGAGTTAGATGAAAAGAGATAGGCGCTTACCTAGAGCACTTGTAGCTTCGTCGA
>JAAGWQ010000356.1:0-26293 GCA_013396295.1 Fusarium heterosporum
GCCGCCCAACAGGGCCAAGAAGCCCCCCCCTCCTCCTCCTGCGAGAAGGGAAAACTTGGGTTATTGATTGTGATTTTATGATGTCGAGTTTGGGAAATCGGATTAAATGGTCGGTTGGCGTTTCGGGTTGACTTGGAGAATAGAATCATAACGCGAATTGCGTCTGAATTGATATGATGTATAACTACCGATGTTGATCTTTTGATGTGAGTGTTTGAAGCATGATGGTGATTGTGAAGATAAGATAAGGTGGAGCCACGTGACCTTTAAATCAATAGGCAGCCTCATGATCACAAGATGCTGTGTTCTGCATCATCATCACCAACATGGCCACCGAAGACGAGCGCTACAGGCAGTCGAGCCAGTTTCGGCTCTGGTCATTTACGCCGTCAAATCTTCAAGAACTACGCGCAAAGACAAACTCGCTTGCCCGAGAGCAAATCGCACCTCGACTCGCGACAGATCCTCCGCCCGACTTTCTCACCCCCGATGAAGAAGTCCGCCTCGTCAAGTTCTTCACAGTCGAATTGATTCGCGCCGCGCAGTTCTGCGAACTACCTACCGAGATCCGAGCGACAGCTGCCATTTTCTTGCGACGATTTTACGTGACCAACTCGGTCATGACATACCCAGCGACCGACCTCCTCAAAACATCACTCTTCTTTGGATGCAAGGCTGAAGGGTTCTTCTACAAGCTCAACGCCTTCTCGGAGAAGTTTCCAAATACGACGGGAGAGCAAATTCTTGCTGGAGAGTTCCTCCTCTGTCAGGGAATTCGCTTTGCGTTCGACGTGCGACACCCTTTCAGAGCGCTAGAGGGTGCTATACTGGAGCTGAGAAAGAGGCTGCCGGAAGAAGAGACGCGCATTAACAAGGCACACGCTCGAGCGCGTGATATTCTCAAGTTCAGTCCTTTGGTGACGGATGCATATTTCCACTATGCGCCGAGTCAAATCATGATGGCGGCACTCTCCATGGTGGATCATGGATTGCTCGACATCTTGATTCCTTCTCCTGGCCAAAGCAACAATGCTAGCCAAGAATCAGCATTTGCCAATATGCGAGACAAAATCCTTGGGGCTGTTGATAACTGCCGAAAAATGCTCGAGGAGGAGCCCCCAGAGAGGATGACGGACTATTGGGGAACGGTATGTTGGTAGTCTGCTGGGTGAACCAAGCTAACAGATGTAGCCCGAGATCGTCAAGGCGATGAAACCCCTTCGAAAGAAATTGCAGAAATGTCGCGATCCCGACCGAGCGAACCTAGTCAATCTTCAACGAGCCAGACGAGAACAAGTCATGAACAAGGAAAAGAAGGCAGCAGCCAACGAGGATGGGACAGTATTTGGAGATGAATTAAGGGAGACCAAGAGAGTCAAGCTGGAGAATGCGGATCCTTTTGGTCCTCCTCTCTGAGTTGCCCAGTCAATTCGATGCCTCATCACGACTGAGACTAGACCAATTGGCATTTGCCAACACTTTTCG
Source organism: Fusarium heterosporum (assembly GCA_013396295.1). NCBI lineage: Eukaryota > Fungi > Ascomycota > Sordariomycetes > Hypocreales > Nectriaceae > Fusarium > Fusarium heterosporum. The sequence goes on from JAAGWQ010000356.1 coordinate 1,486, forward strand.
GCAGAGTCTAGGCCATAGGCATGACCGGCCAGTTTTGGCCGATGCATGAGCTGACTTTCGGATTCCAGCATCCCCTCTCCCTTGGCATGGCCTTAGCCGACTTACAGAGCTGAAGGGAGAATTCGAAGCGCGTCCTATGAGAAAGCTGGAATGCAGCGCTAGCACTGCCGAGCTCTTGGCAGCGTCTTTAATTTTTTGAACATCGGTCAAAACAACTGTTGGCTGTATTGGACTAAGGCTGTTGCGATACCTCAAACAATATCTATGACGATATCAGAATACCCCGATCGGCGAGCGGAGGCGGGGATGCGTCTGACAGCCTAGACCTAATTCACTTGGACCTATCGCGTTTTCCGGATATTGCTGGCATTAGAGGAAGCTATCGTCTGTATAGGTTGTCCGTTACGCGGTCGGTTGCCCCCAACGTCGACAGACCGGTCGACAAACCGGCTTTTACAAGGTCGATACGAGGTTTAGTTACAATAATAAATGATTCGCGCGTTGCCCAATTAAGTTTCCACGTCTACACTGCCCACTGGTGCTTAAGCTGTTACAGTAAAGCTCTAGCTGCCGGAACAACAAAGCAAAGCTTCCCCGGCTTTTCGGCACGCGGCACGCCAACAAACACAAACACAAACAGCTTCCCAAACCGCCCTTGTCCTCGCCTGAGACACAAGCCTTGGCGAGGGGCTGAGTTGCATCTCAGAGCTCCAGCCAGTGATGATGCCTGGAGCGTCTTGGTCTATGTCATTGACTCTGGTTTTGTCTGAATTGAGACTGGCCCCGGTGAGCCTCGTGTGAGATGAAGGTTTGGCAATTGGCTGGGAGGTTGCCGGGTTGGCCAACGGAATTTGTCGAATGCACTTCTCAAGGGAGTTCATAAACTCTGTGTCCCCCCGAGCATTCGGCTTTCATAGAATAGATTATCCAGGATTAACGCTCAAAGCACATCCATCAACATGAAGCTGCAATCTCTTGTCACCCTTGCCCTTTCGGGTCTTGCTACCGCCCAGAGCCGTCCCAACCTGACTGCTGCTCTCGGTTCTGAGAACGATACCCTCTCTGAGCTTACAGGTATGTAGCCTCGTGTCTCTTTTCTTCGCATGCTGACACTTCCAGGACTCATCAGCGCTCAGCCCAGTCTTCTTCGTGATCTCAGCCGTCTGAGGAACGTCACCATCCTGGCCCCCAGCAACGATGCTATCAAGGAACTCCTGAACGACACTACGATCGCCCGCATGGTTGCGCGCGATCCCAGCTCCATTGCTGGCATCCTTCAGTACCATGTCCTGAACGGTACCTACTATGCTAGCAACATCACTGCCATGGATGCTCCTGCCTTCGTCCCTACCATGCTCAACAACGCGACATACGCCAACGTCACTGGCGGCCAGCGTGTTGAGGTCATGGCTTCGAACGGCACTGTCAGCTTCTACAGCGGTTTCCGCGCGCAGTCCAATGTCACCAAGGCTGTAAGTCAACCCCCTCATTGACAACGATCTCTGCTGACTCTTTAGGATCTCAACTTCACTGGTGGTGTCATCCACATCATCAACCGCGTTCTTACCATCCCCAAGAACCTCTCCGACACTGCTATCGCTGCCAACCTCACCGCCGTTGCTGGCGCTCTCACAGAGGCTAACATTGTCTCCAACCTCACCAATGAGAAGAACATCACCGTCTTTGCTCCCAGCAACAGCGCCTTTGCCAACATCGGCTCTATCCTCGCCAACCTCAGCTCGTCAGACCTCGAGGGAATCCTCGCGTACCACGTTGTCAACAACACCGTTGGCTACAGTTCCGATCTTAAGAACGGCTCTCTCACCACTTCTGCTGGTGAGAAGCTCAACATCAAGATCGACAACGGAACTGTCTACGTCAACAACGCCAAGGTCATCGTCCCCGATGTTCTCATCGCCAACGGTGTTGTCCACGTTATTGATGCGTAAGTTCTGTCCCGTCGTTATCACGTACCAACCTAACATATGTAGTGTCCTCAACCCCGAAAAGCCCTCCGCCACTGCCAACCCCACCGCCAGCACCCAGGAAGCTGCTTTCTCTGGCGCCAGCTCTGTCAGCGATATCCCATTCACATCGGGTGTTCCTACGGCTTCCTCGCAGGCTACCGGCCTGTCTCCTTCGACCTCGACTGAGGGTGCTGCTCAGGCCACTGCTGCCATTGCGCTTGGCGCTTTGTTCGGTGGTGCCGCTCTTGTCATGAACTTCTAAGCTAGTTATTAATGGTTGTATGGAATGGTATGGATTAATGGGACGATAGCAATAATGGATTGAACCAAAATTTACCACACACCTGTTCCAAATTAGTGATGTCTTGTGATGAGAGTTGGATGATAGTGCGACATGTTGTAAAACTTCAATTGAGTTGATGAGAAGTGTTTTCACACTTCTGTAGTTGGACCACCATCCCCATAAATGGGATCTTTATGAAACCATTGCAACTTTTTAATTGCATCCACTTTGACCTCCTCCCCATTGTTACCGTAGCACATATCCCAGTCGCATCCCACCGGGTAACTCCCTACCATTTCAAAGCCCCCATCAAGGTCCTCCAACAGGCGATGCCCAACTCCTGCCGGCACAACGACCACATCGCCCTGCTCCACAACCGGCTCAACCCGGCCGTCGTTCTCCTCCCCGCCGAAACACAGCCGGGCCCGACCGCGACTAATGCAGAGCACCTCGTGGGATGTGCTGTGGAAGTGCGTCTGGCTGTACATGGTGTAGCGCCACTGCGGTGTTACCACGCCGATTGATGACAGGTGAGACTCGAGTTTCGAGGCGGAGGGGTTCTGAAAGGCCCCATGGTAGTGCAGTAGGGGCTTGTTTTGGATGCTGCAGTTTGGGATGAGTTTGTGTGCTGGGATAAGATGCTTTGAGACACGCAGGGATTGGAGAGGTGTGAGAGACATTTTGAATTAATTGCATTGATTTGAGTTGAGGAACTGAGATGATGATGCTGTACTCTACTCAATTACGAGTGAAGGTTTGCAATATTCTCTGACGTCATGATGCTGTAGGGTAAGGTAAACTCATAACGACGAACACGGAAAACAACTACTGGCAGCTCGTAATTTATAATGCAGCATATTCAATACTTTGATTAAATCTGAAGGAAAGTCGTTGGTTTATGGAAGATATCTCAGAAATACATTTGTTTTAATTCATGTTATAATTTCCTATGATTCTGAAACCCGATATCAAAGCACTAAATGTCGACAGCATTATTTGCGATAGGCTGTATATTGGTGACCCATTTAGCTGACCCCGGGTAACATCAGTGAATCCGGCTATTTTCTGACGACATTTCGATGGATGATGAGCAATACTAGGCGAATGGGTCTTGGCTGTGCTCAACAAAACTGACAAGATTAGGCTGTACATTTGTTTCCATCAATTTGATAATCACTAATACCCCAATCTCCAAAATATCCGGACTGAGTTAATGGTGACTTGCGATGTCGGCACAAAATCCCTGCTCCCCTCCCATGTAACCTCGTTTCCCCTCACCTCGAATTGCAATTCAAGACTTATAGTTCAAGTGAGCAAGAATATTTGTTCAATTCAATTTTAACCATTGGCCAATTGCAACCACAGCCTGAATTGGGACCAGCACGATGGCTGCTATTCGCGTTATGCAGTATGCTGCTTACGTCCACGCAGACATTGGCGTTGCCAGAATCGGACACTATAACCTGGACCAGGAAACGATCCAGCCTTTGAGCTTTGCATCTGGTACCCCTATCAAAAACCTTTACGAGGTCATTGCTGCAGGGCCTTCCCACATCATCCCAGATGGTGAGGTTTTTGCAGCCGGGAAGGTCACGTTGCTTCCAACAATCGCAGGTCGTGATATAATGGCAGTCGGGAAGAATTATACGGAGCACGCTAAGGAATTTAATAGCTCTGGTTATGATAGCTCTGACAAGATCGACATACCGAGCCATCCTGTCATTTTCACCAAAAGAGCCACCTCTATCATCGCTCATGGTGAGGATATCCTGTCTCATCCTGAGTTCTCACAGACTGTCGACTATGAGGGAGAGATCGGTGTCATAATCGGCAAACCCGGCTTCCGTGTTGGACTTGAAGATGCGTGGGATCATGTCTGGGGATATACCATCATCAACGACGTGACGGCCCGTGAACGTCAACGCGACCACAAGCAGTTCTTTATCGGAAAGTCTCCTGATACATTTTGTCCGATTGTGAGAAGTCTTTCAGTCCTCTTTTGGTAACATAAACTAACGGTGCAGGGACCTATTGCTGTTTCCAAAGATAATCTTCCAGCTGTCCTCAAAATCGAGACTCACGTTAATGGCGAGCTGAGACAGAGTGCCACTACCGAAAACCTCATCTTTTCAATCCCTACATTGATCAAGACTATCTCTGAGGGTCAAACTTTACAACCTGGTGATGTAATCGCTACAGGAACTGTAAGACTCCTCAGCCATTCACAAGAGCTCAAACTGATATATATAGCCCGCTGGTGTCGGTATCGGCAAGAAGCCGCCGGTCTTTCTCAAGCCTGGCGATGAAGTTTCTGTCTCGGTCACAGGCCTGGGCACTTTGTGTAACAGAATTGCCGTACCCGGGACCAGGAATCTCACAGTTGAGAAAGTTTCGACAAACTTGCCTTTCAAATCAACAAACTCAGCCAAGACATTAGATGCTGACGCTGGACTAACGCTGATCAATGGCAAGTCACTCAACTATCAAAGATACGGATCTGGGGAGGGTCATATGGTTTTCGTCCATGGGTTAGGTGGAACTCTAGATTACTGGACACCCTTGATCCACAAACTATCCCTTGCTGAGAATAACACTCTCCACCTGTTCGACCTTGAGGGTCACGGTCTCAGCCCAACGCATCCATTGAGCAAATTAAGCATCGAATCGTTTGCTTCCGACATTCGGTCAATCTTTGAAACGGCTGGAATTAACCCCTCTACCCCGGCTACTCTTTTCGCTCACTCGGTCGGTTGTCTGGCAGCTCTCAAATTCACACTCGATAACCCTGAACTTGTGGACAAGCTGATCCTCACTGGCCCGCCTCCTTCACCCACACCTGAAGCCGTATCGAAGAGCTCTTACACCCGGGCCACCTTGGTGCGAAGTAAAGGTATGAAAGCTGTTGTCGACGAGATTGTCGAGGAAGAAACATCAAGCCGAGCCAAACAGACGAACCCCATTGCTCTCACTGCAGTGAAGCTTAGTCTTCTGAGCCAAGATCCAGAGTCTTATGCTAAAGCAGTCTGGGCACTTGCTGGAGCAACGCAACAGCTTAATCTTGAGAAGATCAAGGCTGAGACCCTGGTAATCACTGGTAATGAAGACACGATTTCGCCACCTTCATTGTGTCAGCAGTACGCTGAGAATATTGAGGGGTCAAAGTACGTTGTTCTTAGTGGGGTTGGACACTGGCATGTTTACGAGGATATCGATGGCGTTGCGCATGCTGTAAAGATGTTTTTGTGAATAATTTTAAAGCTAGTGAATGTTCCTATTCCTCTATGTTGAAAGATCTTTTGACTAGATGTAATATTATTTACGTTCATTGTATCTGTGTAGGTTTCCAAGTAAAGAAAGCCATGATATCTGTCATGAACTCAACCAGCTATCACCAAAGTTTCACTATCATGAGGGGCGCACCATCGTGATGCTGATGGACTGAATCTACGCCACATGGTGAGGACATAACGTACAAACGAGCAGTATACCGCATTTGCTGAAATATACGACATCCAGAGGCGATGCTTTTTTGCTCTGTCAGGCGACAAGTGTTTCTGTTGCCGTATGGTTGCATTACTAACCTCGGCAGGGGTAAATGATCCATACAGGTATGGCTTGTGGAACATAGTTATGCGACCCAGAACACTTTATCGAATCGGCAGTCTTCCCTACACATTTGCTGTTACAGCGAGTGTCACAGCTCTAGTATGGATAGGTCACGAACTAGGCAAAATTCGATAGCTACGATGGGGATTGGGTTCTTACAGACAGAAACCTATTGGATGATCTGTCGATCCTGTAGGCCAAATATACGGAAGGTCACACCTGTCGGCGCAAAGGTAGTATATGTGTTTTGCTATGGGTCCTTTCAATTTGGGTTCCTCATCATATGGCAGATGGCTCCCTGGCTGAACCATAATCTATGCAGGAGTAGTGCTACTTGTCTATTTGAAGATAGTCTCGTGGCCATGACAAGTGGCATGTACGTGCAGGGGTTTGCTCTAGGCCTGTCTCGGTTCACGGTGGCATGAGTCAAAAGTCTAGTGCCAACAGACCTAGCAGGCGTCATTACTCACTGAAGTTACATTGAAATGGGTCGCTTCGATTCTAGGATGCTACCTTGGGATGGTCGTCTTTGCCATGGTGAGAGCCTCAGGTGAGCTTGTGTCGTAACCAATTGATTTGTTCGTGTGCGTATTGAATTCAGAATATACCGTTCAATTATCTTAATTGTGATATTTTCCCGGTGTAGTTAATCCTTTGAAGTAGATGAGATTACAGTACTACCAGTGCATTGACATGGCACGATCGAATTTGACAACTATATTTGACTAGTGATATTGAATATACGCTATGCTTGATTCGGCGTTGCACTTCTCATGGCGCTGGAGTTATAAAAAGATTCTGTTATCGTTCATTCTGTCTTGATGTGTAAATTGCCACTATTTCATCATCAATCGTGTTTAACAAGATGCTCAGATCCCAATTCTCCACTCTGGCGAAACATGTCAAGACAAGATAGATCAACGACCAGCACGTAATATCTAGCCGTCCCCACAATCAAGCGTGGGGATTATGGGGACGGGAAGACACCGAGAAGCACGCCGTCGAGTACGGACGAAACCCACTGAATAGGCAGCTTGCAAGCGCGAAGTCGATACTTCTTTTGCCATAGTACGCTCTGTGCGCAAGCGACACTTTATTAATTTGATAGATGCTGTCGAACCACATTGTTAGTCTGCACTCGGTGCAAACGGTTTGACTAAAAAAAGTCGAGGCCAATTATTTGCTCACTGCAACGCTGCGTATGCAGGGGTCTTGGCCACGAACCAACACGCATAATCTAAAACCAGCAACCGGATCATCAGTGTTTATTCCCTGAGCAGCATCCTTGGCAATGCAGTTGACGTCGCAGCTCTAAAAGTGGGAGATCATGCACAGCATCCATGTCAAGACAGATCTCGCAAGATCAACAACTGCACGCACTTGCTAAAGGAAGGTGACATACAGATAAACAGTATTATTTGCATCCCTGATTGATGCTGTCAATTAAGACTGTCGGGAGAGCTGGACAACTATCCGAGTACCGTACTAGTCAACCGCCAATGTAACGGCTCTAGACCGTGACGAGTTAATATGTGCAAGGCTGGAGGTTCTGGGCTGGTCTGACGAGCATCAAATCTCCACCAAAAAGACGTTGATATGGGTCTTGCCGCCGTCATGATGCTACTCCGACGAACAGTCTATAATGGGTAGTCTAAACGCCCTTGGCAAAATGTCACTGATCCATTTACTTTTGCAACGTCCGCTGTTATATTAATGCGCGCAAAAAAACCAAAAACCAAAACAAACAGGCTCAAGTGATTGTGTCCCACACGTGGCAACCCAGGTGACTGGAATAACAATCTCTTTTTGCATCTCAGCTCGCCTCCGAATTTCCCCTTTGGTTCGGTTGAATTGCCGAATTAGACATGATCAACCTGGGGGATCGGGACACCCTAGCCAAGTTCTGCCTCGCCCGCGTCCAGACGGTTGATGCATGTTAAAGGGGCTGTCAAATTTGTTCCAATGACCTAATTCTGCAGGACAGGCAGGGCTTCCTTCAGCTCGGGTTCGAAGGAATTAATAAGAGTGCTTACGGACGGCGGACATTCTGGTGGACCGAAAGCCCAAAGAGGTCTTGATCGGGTGGAGTGGACCTCCGTTTTGGAGATGGCTTGGGCTTGGGCTTGTGCTTGGGCTTGTGCTTTGGCTTTGGCTTTGGCTTTGGCTTTGCAAAACTCAATTTGTTGACATGACAGGGATTGGGCCGTTGACACATGCCAAGGGCTAGACTAAGGACCGCGGAACGGTACACGGTGGCACACGGTGGTAGTGCAGAATCTCTTGTGCTACTGAGACGACCTTCCAGAATCGGGTGTCAAAGCCAACTTTGAAACGAGGGTATCTTTGAAAAAAGGAGTATCTGGCCCAATCACCTGCCGTCAACGACTATGAGCATGGTCTGCACCCTTGGCAATTGGAACGCATAAATGCTGGACTAGACGATAGATAGCTAGCCATGGAAGTGGCAATTAACCAACTCTGGTATTAGTCTCTACGGTTACTCTGGTGCAACTCTACATCGTGGAAGCTTCCCTTCCCCTTCGCTTCGCCCATAAATTGACGGGACGAACCCAGTGGGGCGCAGGCTTGCATCTGGCGCAATCCTTCAACCCACTTGACACGATTACTGTAAGGATATCTGCAGGGTCTCAGCATCTGAGCGACTTTTGTTATATATTCCCCCAGGCTCCGCAGCTGCGGGAGACTCTCCTTAAGTTTTGTTGATCAATCATGAAGTGGATAGTGCCTTTCCTGGTCGCCCTGGTGCCCTTGGCCACGGCAGACTTTGGGAACACCAAAGCAATGTTGGCAGGCCTACCTAGCTGTGCAGTGAGTTTTACTTTTGTCTGTGGCTCGACGTTGCTAATCCCAACAAAGGCCCCTTGTTACGAAGATGCCATTACCAAATCCGACTGCGATCTTAGCGATGCGAAGTGTGTGTGCTCGACCCCAGCCATCATCGCCAAGGCTGAAGGTTGTGCGGCAGAGGCCTGCAGTGTCAAGAACAGTCTGAGTATGTCGTCCATACTTCAATGAAGCTCTTCTAACATCCAACAGCGACATTAAACATGACATACACCTACTGCGATGCCCCAATACGCGATAAAACCGAAATCTTTGTCAACGTCACCATCGTCCTCGGTGTCATATCCGGTGTTGCGACCGCCCTCCGTCTCTGGTCAAAATACTTCTTCAAATCCGAATTCGGCCTCGACGACTTGTTTATTGTCCTTACACTTGTTTTCGGTCTCCCCTCGACTGGCATGAACATTCACGGAACCGCCGGACACGGAGAGGGCCGTGACATCTGGACACTTGAGTTCGACGACATCACCCAATTCGGTTTCTACTTTTGGCTATTGGAGATCTTTTATTTCGCCCAAGTGTCTCTGCTCAAGACGTCACTGCTTTTCTTTTACCTTCGCATCTTTCCCGGCCATGCGCAAAAGCTTCTATGGGGAACCATCGTGTTCAACACCGTCTTCGGCATTGTCTTTATGTTTGTGGCTGCCTTCCAGTGCACGCCTGTAGAATACTTCTGGAAGAACTGGGATGGTGAGCATAAGGGAACTTGGTATGTTGACTCGTCCCGAGAATGAACTTGACTGACAGGCGTAGTATGAATTCCATGGCCATCGGCTGGGCAAACGCAGCTATCAGTGTTGCCATGGATCTTTGGATGCTGGCCATTCCCATGTGGTACCTTCGTCGTCTCAAACTCCATTGGAAAAAGAAGATTGGAGTCGCTGCCATGTTTATCGTGGGAACTTTGTAAGTGATGCGTCAAGATACTTGAACCAAACTAACTTTGATAGTGTCACCATTGTGAGCATCATTCGCCTGCAGTTCCTAGTCGGTCTAGGTTCATCTCACAACATCACCTATGACCAAACCGACATATCCATCTGGTCCACCGTCGAGATCAACATCGGTATCATCTGCGCTTCCATGCCAGCCCTGCGCATAGTTCTCGTCCGTATGTTTCCCGCCCTTGGAGGATCCTCACACGATTCGAGCAAGTACAACAATTACGGCGAGCACTACGGGCGTAAATCAAACATCATGAGCCGTAATCGTGCCCGTGTGGAACTTCCCTCCGAGGGAGGCGACTCCATACACACACCCGAACACGGAGGGATTGAGATGCAAAGGACGTTTCAGGTGCAATATAGCGAGAACGACGAGCAGAGTTTGGTTCCAGAGGTTGGAAAGTATAATAGTACCCAAGTTACGAGCAAGTCGCGACCTCAAAGTCCGTCGTCGTCTTGACTAAAAGATTAATGAATAATACATCGAAAGATACGATTTGATACTTTTAAATATGAGAGCCAGTCAGAATGTTAAGTGTGCTAGCTGTCTGCTTGTCACACATCATGTTAGTAGACCAATGGTACATGAGAAAGTTTGATTTTACACAAGGTCTGACGAAGGGACAGACGCTCTGCAGGAGAAGATCAATAATGATCCCCACAATTGATCATCCGAACCTCTCCAAGAGTAGATTGTCTAGGATTGTCACTCACTATTGCGCCTTGTCAGCACGAACCACCGAAAGCCTAACGCCACCTTGCATTGTGTTATAAAATAGCTGTATTATCCTCGTTTTCGGATTCAAGAGACATCTCGGCAACATCGGAAGTTTCAATTGATTTATGTCAACAAAACTGATTCTCCTTCTGTCTTTGTTAGTCAATATTTGACCTGGTCTTATAAAGATGTCTACCTCATAGCTCTTACCTGAATCGGTCTCATAGGTTCATGGGACCAAACTCAAACCTTGAATCAGAACGACCCTCTGTCCACGATAGAGGGATCGAAGCGACAATGACAAGTCTGTTGTTAAACCACGGCGACGGCAACGTCTTTGACAAGTTTGAAAATCACAGACAATCCGCAAATGACCACTTGACCAAATACTTCGAATGTCTTGACCATAGTCCCAGAAGCAGTTACTTTGCTGGTCTCCAAAATAGAACTTTGCTTTCTGGAAGTACGGTGTTCTATCGTCAGGGTCTATTAGCCATCACTGACAGACTTGAAAGATCCTGGAAACCAAGAATTCCAAAGTACTGCTGAACTCGCGAAGGCATTGAAAACTGGCGCGATCAAAGAGCTTAGAGCCCTGGATGAAGTTATCGATAAAATCAAACAAGATGGGGAGCCCATGTTCAATAGCATTTCTTTAAAAATGATGGGATGGTATGTTTTGATCTTCAAGTCATTGCTAGCTAACAATTACAGGGCGTTCTGGTGCTTCCTCCTTATTCATTCAGTCTCAAGTTCAACTTTATCGGTTCTATCCAAAAGCAGTGTCCTTGGTAGCGCTATAATCCTCATAGTGCGCATGTTGCGCAAACATCTGCGAGCGATGAAGATTACGCCAGCTCAGCACAAAATCAGAGGATTGCTTCGCGCGTTCAAAAACGGGACAATTAGAAACAGGGATTTAGATGAGGTTCTGATCATGCCGCTAAGCTAGCGAATCATGATGCTGATGTTTGAGTTCTCGAGCATCGTGATGATCAAATAGCCAATTTGGCGATATATATTCTTACAATTTATGTTATCGACTCTTGGTTAGTCTGAGGCATGCTCAAGTCATAATGATTGTTACTACTTCCCTCGGATGATTGACTTCGGGCCTTCCTTTTTGAGCCAAGCTATCCTGGACTACGGTACCTGGCTCGGGAGTAGCCGTCATACTTGCTTTTCTATGTTGCATGATGGTTGATCACAATCTGCTTGTTTCCACTCTTTTGGCGAATTCCACATGAAAAAGCCGAAAAGGAATTCATAGGGAAGCCACTACATTTATTTAGAAGTGAATTGTCTAATATTATGCCATGAGCCTCGAATGTATCTAGATCTACTCCTCAGACTCGTTTTCCCTATCAAGTACATGGTTTTCCGGACGCTCAGGTACAAGAAAAACAGCAAAAGATGTCGAAGGCAGTGAGATGCAGAACATAACAAAAGCAACAATAAGGTTGGTGAGAGACGGAACCTTGGCAGCGCCGACGCCGAAAGCCAAGCATGAGCCAAGAGACTCGAAAGAACGGACCAGACCGACTGCCAGAGTGAGAGTCTCAATATCCTCAAAGAAAGCGCCAATGATCCAATAAACAAACATGTAGTGGGATTCGTTCATGAATCTGAATAGTTAGCATATTATCGTTTGAGAAGGGAGGAGTGACTTACCGAAGAAGAACTTGGACAGCGAATCCTCGGCCGAATCCTGGGAGACCCCAATCCAGTGTAACAGGAGGGTTGGCTTTGCCATACTCGATTTCCATAGCAAATTGCCACCCAAACAAAGCAGTCATGGTGATTGCCAAAAAGGCCCAGGTCAGTCTTGCAAGCTGAGGTCTGCTGAAATATTTGAGATCAAAGAACCATCCCCAGAAAATGTTGGCGGCAGTGGCAGCCACACCAGAGGTCAGGGAGGCCAAAGCACGCGAGCGAACAGAAAAGTACCTGACGAGATAGATACCCAAATATGTGGTGTTCCAGTTGAAGCCAACCAGGATTGGAATCAAGAGAAAGAACTGCTTGCGTCGAATAAGAGCGCCCCATCGTCTGAACTGCTCCTTGATACTTGTGTTGGCCTTGGGCCGAGGAAGCTTGGAGCCGTCAGGTCGGATTACTTTTTCGGGGGACGAAATCAGAAACGCGAGAGGTAGTCCGAGGCATTGAAGGGCGATGAGAACAAGATAAGTGCTGTACCCAACGCGGCCCTTCTTTCCGGAGCCAACATTGAGCGAGAGTTGGATGGAAGAGCCGATGAGTTGTCCGAGCTCTCGTAGACCGAGCCAAATTCCAGCTGCAAAAGTTAGAACTGAACAAACGACGAGTTGAATACAAACGTACTGAATTTTCCACGGTCTTTGACATCACCATAACCCAGAGCGATAGCACCTTCAGAAGCCCATAGAGCTGATGCAGCGATACCGCAAGTGGCTCCACCAAGTAGAACAAACCACTCGGTTCCGTATCGATTGTTGGTGTAGAGAGAAGCAGAATAAGGCGCGTATCCAAGGGTACCGATGAGAAGAACCCATTTCAAACCAATTTTGTTGGCAAGGATACTAAATAGGGAACATCCGAACACCATGATACCAAAAGTGAGCGAATTGGCGCCATTGACAAGGTATGGCTCCTGCTGACCACCGGCGCCCGTATCTACATATATCAAAAACGATTCGTGTGTTTTATGATGGACGACATACTGTTGAGGGCATTCCAAATTCCAGGCTGGGTGAATGATATCAGACCAACGATAATGACATTGAACAATGGACTTCGATACCATCGAGTGAAGCGAGAAACAGGCTTGGAGTGTTCGACGTTTTGCTCAGTGACATCCTTGATAGGCTGGTCTTTGTCGCTGCCAGCATCAACCACAGCGTTGGACGACATGTTGACGGTTACCCTTGAAGCATTTCCCCTGAGGGCAGTCTTTACCTCTTATAAATATCCCTTTCATATCAACAATTGTTCAAGATTTTCATCAATGGCGTGTCAATTGTGGGTTGAAACAAGCTTAGTGCTGAAGACTTCCTGAATAGGCTAGAGTCGCAAGTTCCCCGACGACTTGTTGCAGTAGACTTGCCCACTTCTGCGATTGCCCGTCGATTCGTGCTCGACAGGGTCAATGGCGACATAAGGGTTCTGTGGATATTGACAGCTGCAAGTGATAGCAACGCTGGGCAGGCTGGGATAGTCTGTCTATCGCGTATGATCAATATCCACCCTCAATTGACCGTTAATAAGACAGCTCCGCCTTACCCCGAGTCAATATCGGAAGCTTAAATATCGGCCAATCATGTAACGTCCCATTCCGTAGGACCTGACTCGGACCGGCGAGTCTCCGCCTCAACTCTCATGACCCGACATCGCTGCTTCATCACGTTCGTTTTACTGGCATCGCGTGCTTTTTAGCCCCTACATCTCGTTCGGTCGCAGATCAACCTCCGACTCATATAATGGCGGGGTTGCACTCCTCCGATTCTCAAAGCCAGAATTCCCCGCTCAATGGACATGATTCGCCACGGCCCAGACAAGCTGCCTGTCTCGTGTGCCGTCGCTCAAAGATCAAATGCGACTGGAAACCGCACCAGGACAGGTGCAGAAGGTGCATACAGCTTGACTGCGAATGTGTGCGTCCCGCATATCACCCCGGCCGCCAGAAGGGCATAAAAAAGTAAGCCAATACGCGTGTTAGGCGTATTGTTTTTAATGCTGACCTGTTAGTAAACGCACCGGGTTGGACAAGGCGCTTTATCAGATTGATCAGGCTGTCAAACGCGCGCGATCAACCTCACAAAAGAACCCCGAAGATGACCGGATCCTAACGCATTTGCAAGACTTGCTAAGCAACAGCGGCACGCCTGATGCGCCGACTACCCGTGGTTATAGTGCCAGCGGCGACGGCGAGGATGATGCGTATTCTGAAGAGGAGGAAGAGCATGATACCGTAGCGATGCCTGAATTCATCCAACGCACCCAGCAGAGTCTCGCGATTGACGATGCTGAGAATCCCCTCCAGCTGCTTGCGAGGGCATCCTACATCCAGCCCTCGCCCGAGTCGCGACACGGCAATTCGCCGCTACAGGCACATACAGCCAGCACCACGGGACAGACGGAGGACGAAGTCCAAGCCTTTTTCGCGCCAGCACAAGTCCATTTGGATATTGGGCCGAATGTTGACCCGGTCTCTTTGGGACTTGTTTCCGAAGACGAAGCGGATAAGCTGTTCAACTTGTAAGTTTTCTACTCTGTGACCGACGCAAACTGACCATTAGTTTTCATCGCAATCTCGCACATACTCGATGGGGACTTGACCCGAGGATATATACTGTTGAATTCACGCGTTCAAGATCCGCATATCTTTATACATCCATCATGGCTGCATCTGCTCTGTTCTTGCCTTCAGCCGCCGCCCTTTCAAAACGACTGTCAAACCACGCTCGGACTCTTGCCCAGAAAGTCATGGTCCAACGATATAGATCCGTCGAAATTGTACTTGCGTTTATGGTCAATATCCCTTGGATGTTCCCTGGGCAGCATTCCACAGACGACGAGACATGCTCGTATATCTCAATCGCCAACACAGTCGCAACTGATCTATCGTTACACAAAAGTCTCGTTTCACCAGAAATGTTAGGCTCAGGGTCCAGTGTTGGAATTGCCAGGGGTGACTGCTTGGATCCAAGGGCTGCTCTCGCAATGGATGGATTTCCCGACGTTGATCCATGGTCTGAGCGAGGACGATTGTTTCTTCGAAACAGAGAACGTTGCTGGCTTTCGCTTTTCGTGCTCGAACGAGGAATGTCTTTGGCCAGAGGACGACCTTTTTCCGTGCCAATGACACGCTCTTTGAAAGACTGTGATAGTTGGCACCGTTCTGAATATGCTGATCCTCTCGATGGTCACCTCGTCTCGATGGCAGTTCTCAGAAGGGACTTGGATGCTTTATTCGCTACTGTTCGAGCTCTATGCGATGGATCTCAAATGGCGTCTAGTGATGGGTCATTAATCGCGCAGTCGTATGTCAACCTATCCGCTTGAAAAGTACTCTGCTTACAAAATCCAGAATCCAAGGTTCAATAGAACGCTTCTTTGATCAATGGCATACAGAATGGGGAGTTTCAATTGGAAAGGGCCCAGGTAAGATGCACGATTCTCTGGTGAGCCTCGCTGACCGTTAGACCGCCGTCTTCCTCCATACGTTGAGATTCTTGTTACCCACACACGTCTATCCATCTACGGTGGCGTGATAAACCATCCCACAGCGCCACTCGAAGTTCGTCGTTTCTTCCATACCGCTGGTCTCTCTTCAGCTTTGAATGTCATGCGAGCTGCAATCCAGGGAGAGTCACAATTACAATCAATGCCGAACAATACCGCCATCATGATTTCATTTGCGGCCTGTTTTGCCCTTACGCTTAGTTCTTACGCCACTGGAGGTTCAGCTTTAGCACCTAGTGTCCGCAACCTCATCGATGAGACCGCCACTGTGCTTGAAAGAATCGGCAAAGTGACAAGACATCGTAATGGTCTGTCTATCAAATATGGAAAATACCTTAAACAGATTGTCAGACGAGCAGCTACCGGGGACGGTATATCAGAATCCAGAATACCCATGATCAATGAGGCGCCCATGGCGACTCCTAACTTCTTGGAGCAACAAGCAATGTGGTCAGGACCGCTGCAGTTTTCAGCCATGTCAGACGATCAAATCGTGCAAGCTCTCAATCAACCTGGAAATGATTTCGAGCCTTCATTCGGTGGACTATCATGGGATGACATGGGGAATTTCGATTGGCTTTATTGGCCTGAAGTTGGTATATAGGTATAGCTCATACACAAAAGGTGCCCAGCTTGATAATCAACGGAGAGTCTCCTGCTCAGCAGCAGTAACAGCGCCCAGCCAGTCAAATGAGGTGAGAAGACGAAGTTTCTCCATAAACACAAATGTCAAAACGGTGTGCGGTCTACAAGGTTAGCCAGGTCTAAAGTCAGAAGAGGGGACGTACGTAAGTCTTAGCCAGGCGGGTGTCCAGCCTCTCATCAAAAACCGCGGACCCTCTTCTCGAAGACCAGTAGCTAGAACTTGAGCCAGACTCTCTTTTCCGGCACTTGATTGCATTCGGCTTTTAAGCACGTCTGCAGGGGCACAGATTGTGGTGGCCATAGTTCCAGCGGCCAGGGAAGAGATGGCGTGTGTTTTGATATCGTCGCCAAAGTCCAAGCCGAGGAGATATTGCTTAGCAGAAGCGTAACTGTATTGTTAGTCGGGTCTATAGATAAATCAGGATACTTACGTAGCAATTTGAGAAACATCTATGATTGTTAGCTCTGTTCAGTCGCAGGATAAAAGACTCACTCATCAAAGCACTCCTCGCAATATTCGGGGCAAGACCCTTCCAGAATGCTCTCATGCCCTCTTCATTGTATACTCTAGCCAAAGCATCAAAAGCATGTGCATATCCGAATTGCTGCGCAGGAGCTTTCGCACCATCTGCACACATGCGGACGAGAACGACTTCAGCTGGATTACCTACTAAACCAGCAACACCGCCTGCAACACCTGCACAGGCAATATTCTGTGTGACTGATAGCCTCTTCCCTGTATATCCTCTGAGTTGGTCTGAGAAGTAAGTGTGAAAGCCGAAGCGAGCGGTTGAGTATGTTCCTTGTCGGAGGATAGAGGCCGATAGACCATTCCAGAGTGAGGGTATACCTGACAATTAGCTAGAGTAGCTTGAATGGCTTGCGACTTACCATCTCGGGCCGCAAACCCAGAAAGGACATTGAGCATGGAGGAGTTGCTTTTGATGACCTGCATTCGACTGACTTGTTAGGACGAACCTTCGTGGAGACGAAGCACTTACTATTTGGTTTGATCCAAAGGATGTGCTAAACAAGTCAGTAAAGCCCAAGTCCTTGCTCGAAGAACGTACTGAAGCAAACAGCCATACAAGCGGCTGCACCACTATAAAGTGTTAGTCACTCCCCCAAGAGAGCTTGAACAAACATACCCAAGCCAAAAAGGCTCTTTCACTTTTTTATCTGAACCCATTATGTTAGAAATATTCTATCAACTGTAAATTTTGCAAGAATAAACTATTGGAGGATCATCAATTACTTTGCCAACTTTCATCACCTTTGCCCATCTGATTGTTTTGTATACATCCTCCCGGTTCGGACTCCAAATCTAACCCCCGACATTCTCGGCTCCGGAAGGTGGAGTCAACCCGCTCGGCCCCAACTCTGACATCCGTTCGTTGTCGTCACTATCACAAAACCCACCTGAGTCCCTCGGCTTGAGCAATGTCCAACAACGAGAAACCGCCCGAAATGTCGAAGCTATCTGCGCCGTTGAAAGCTCTTATCAACGCGCCGTTTGCGCGCCCTGGACCGCGTCCTGCGCCGCAGCAGGTCCAGCAGCTCTACGAAGCTATTGCGAACGATGCTGCGATCAGGAACCTCGGCCCAAAGTCTTGGTTGACTGTTTCGGTATGATCAAGACCACAATGTCAATTGCGCATTGCTAACCATCTAGGCCGCTGCTACCTTTACTCTCAACTCTCCTGACTCTCTTCCCGTTCTTCACCGTGTCGCAACGTCCAAAGACCCCAATTCCGCTGTCCAAAATGCCGAATTCATCCGAGAGGTTGGACTCAAGTGCATCAGCTTCAACGGCATCCCTCGAACCATCAACTCGCTCAATGCCTTCCATGCGTCGCTCCCGGAAGACGTGGCTTCCAAGCTTAGCACAAAATCGAGCCGACAACCGACATCACAAAACATTGACGAGACATTGGCGCGTGGTCGGGGTCTCTGGGATTCAATCTACAGACCATTCGAAGACAAGCTCTTTGAGAAGCTTGCGCTTGCGCATCCCGATCTTCCCGTATATATCCTTAGCAGCCATTATTCCTCCCTCCTATCCGATCCTCCTGCTTCCGAGCGCGACACACTTGCGAGCCTCGGACGAATCCATACTTCCATGATTGCCATTTCTTGTCTGCGGGCGCAAACAGGTGTTGGGCCCCAGGTGCTGTCGCACGTGTTCGGTCTGCGCAAAGCGCTCGAGGACGGAACATATAAAAGCGATGAGAATGGTGAGACTGAGGAATCCGTCAAGTATCTGGCCAGCGACGAGGGTGGCCATTGGCTTCTGAACACGGTGGACAAGATTGTAGAGGCAATTGGCGGGAGCAGCTTTGCGCCTGGAAGAGAGTCCAAGTTGTGATAACCTAGTGTCTTAAGATACAACTGTCAATCTAGCCACAATTGCGATAGAACTGGATACTGTAGAATTTTGTACAATGATAACAAAATCGAGGCACCCCTCAGACTTCATTTCTATTTGGTGTCTACATCTAAAAGCATGTACAAGATGTGTATCGTCCTCTAAGTCTGTCCCTGGTAAAGAGCAGGGCCCTTTCCATCAAAGAAGGTCTCGTCGAGGAGTGAAAGAAGCACCTTCTGACCAGCCCACTGTTCCTCAACATTAGGGCGAATCTGCTCAGGAGGAAGAACGAAACCATTCTCGCCAGTGTCACGTAGCTCGATTGTGTATGAGAACTTGGCGCCGCCGATGCTGTAAACATGGTCGGGGGCTGCGCCGGTTGTGACGTATAAGACGGCGCCACTAGGTCCGAAGGTGTAGGTCGTTTGGTCGGTGGAGGCTTCACGAATAGCCTCACTGACGAGTGCTGCGGCCTTGGTCCACTTTCCGAGCTCAGGAGCATAGAGATCTTCCTTGTAGCCGAAGGGAGACAGGATGTATTGGCCGTACTGTGAGATGTAAGCACTATGCAACAACCAAGAAAGAAAGAACTACTTACGCTGTGGAAGTCGATGTATAGAGCAATACCGACGGTATCGCGCAGCTTGCGAACAAGAGTGTCAAGTCCCTGATTCTCAGGGCTATCGGTCGGCTTCTCGCCACGGTACGTCTGAGAGCAAGGATCTGTGGAGGCGCCACGCTTGTTGGAGTCCCAGCCAAACTCCCAGTTACGGTTGATATCACGACCAATACATGACTGGTTAGGAGCAGAGGCAGGTGGAGGCTGACGGTTCTTTCGCCAAAGGCGGTCGGCAGTTTGAGAGTAAACCTTAACAATTAGCAGAGCGCACCAGAGAAGGCGATTAAGCACTTACAAAGCCGTCAGGGTTGACAAAAGGGAAGATGTAAAAGTCATACTTGTTTAGGTATGACTTCACATCCTTGTCGCCGCCCTTGAAGCCCTTGACGAGCTGGAGGGTGATGTATTCGAGGGTCTGGATGGTCAGCTTTGCTCATTCATATCGGTGTATGACTTACAGGACCAGCGATCCATTCTCGCGCGTGAACGCTTCCGTGGTAAAGCACAGCAGGCTTTCCGGGACCATCATCACCGTAGAGATGGAGGCCATAAATGTTACGCTTCTGGTACGACTTGCCCGAAGACACAATCTTGGAGTTGTTGGGGAATTGCGATTGCAAGTCCCGGAAGTAGTCGATGTGATCCTCATAGTTGTGGAACTCATCAAACCAAGAGTCATCGTCGGCCTGACGCTTCCACTTCTTGCGGGAGACACTCTCCCCAGTGATTGAAGTGCCTAGATCCTCGTGCAGAGTGGTGTAGTCAAGCTCAAGGCTCTCAAAGGCATCGACGTCGTTGGGCGCGACAACAATGTCAACGTGCTGGTAGCCATGCTCCCATTCGTCAAAGGTAACGGGAGACAGCTTCTCAGTGACGTCGGAATTGCCGTGGGTGTTTACACGGAAGACCTTGTAACCACTGTAAGACTTGATCTCAGTCTTGGGAACCGCAAGGGCTCCCAGAGCGAGGGTAACGACAGAAGCGATTGAGTACCTCATGGCGATGAGTGTGAGCTGCAAAACTTCAAGTGACTAGCTGCAGCATTAGTGATGTTATATACATTGTTAGCATTGCTTGGCAATGGCCTTCTTGGCTGGAACTTTTGATACTCTCTAGAAGATCATTACCGATCAAGCCCTGCCCAGCCTTGGGATCGCCGACCTTCCTCATCGGCGTTGGTGTCCATTGCACCATCTACCACGTTTAAAGCCTAACGGTCCAACTGCCCTGTCGATCGGCCCATACCTTAATTGAGGTGTAACTCTATCTCAACCCCCACTGCGGAGACAACTCTAACCAGTAGGTGCCTGACCAGGATGCAATGGCGAATTCATGTAGGCAAAAGTTCTTGAGTCACAAAAGTTCTATTGGTATCATTCCATCTGCTTCAACTCATCGGCTTCCAAGAAATCCGCATCCGTCTTGCTTCTAACCTCCTCAACGCTCACTCCCGGTGCAAGCTCCGTCAGCGTCAGCGTGCCCTGCTCCCTATCAACCTCGAACACGCACTGCATTGTTAGCCGAGTCGCGGGTAAATGACCGAGCAAACTTACAAGATCGGTAATAATTGTGCTCACTACGCGGGCGCCCGTCAGCGGCAAAGTGCATTGCTGCTTGATCTTGGATGAACCGTCTTTGGCACAGTGATCGGTCGCCACGACGATCTTGGTGTTGTCGGGGTTGGCTACCAGATCCATCGCGCCGCCCATGCCCTTGAACACCTTGCCTGGGATCATGTAGTTGGCTAGATCGCCGACGGCGCTGACTTGAAGGGCCTGGAATTGTCAGCGGTGAAATTAGGAGGGAGCACGTAACTTACACCAAGGATTGACACATCGACATGTCCGCCACGGATCATGCCGAAAGATTCGGATGAGTCAAAGACGGATGCTCCGGGGACAAGAGTTACTGTTTCCTTTCCAGCGTTGATGATATCACTGTCTTGTTAGCGGATTCGCAAAGAAGGACGAGCCACATACGCATCAACCTCATCCTTTGTAGGATAAGCACCCATCCCGAGAATACCGTTCTCAGACTGGATGTGCACAGTCGAGTCGGCAGGTAGGAAAGAAACAGCCAGTGTAGGGATTCCAACGCCAAGATTGACGTAATAACCAGGCTTAAGCTCTTTGGAAGCTCGTCTCGCGATACGGTTCCGTCGTTCCTGAGCTTCATTCGCAGCCTTTGGTGGGCCATCCTTCCCTTCCTCTCTCAACTTGAGCACCTCGATATTCTTCTCGGCAGTAGAGGGGACGATTCGATCGACGAAGATTCCCGGAAGGTCAACATCGTTGGGGTCGATCTCGCCAACCTCGACAATGTTTTCGGCTTCGACGATGGTGAGCTTAGCAGCCTTAGCCATGAGCGGCCCAAAAGCTTTTGTCGCATATCTAACTTGTCAGCGGGGTCGTTTAATTGAAGTGTCCGCCTTACCTGAACACACAGTTGCCCTCCTTGTCAATCTTCCAAGCTCTTATGATCGCGACATCGCCCTCGAGAGCTGTCTCCATGAGGAATGTCCGTCCGTTGAACTCGCGGGTTTCTCTCTTTCGGCCTTTTTCGACAACGGCGCCTGATTCGTCCAATCGCACTGGAATCTCACCATCTTGCAATAACGTGTCTATCTTGTTAGCTTGATTCGGTCAATTGACGGATGACGTACGAGCTGCAGTTGGTGTGAAAAATGCGGGAATGCCAGCGCCAGCAGCTCGGATGCGCTCAGCGAGAGTGCCTTGAGGACACAGCTCAATTGCCAGTTCGCCTGTGAGATACTTCTTTTCCAACACTTTGTTGTTACCAAGGTACGACAGGATCAAGCGATCGACTTGACCAGCGCTCGTGAGCACGGCCAAGCCACCCTTGCCCTCAACTCCAGCGTTGTTTGACACCGCAGTGAGCGAGTTGAGGGAGTCGCGGCCTCGTCTATTGAGAGCGCCAATTAGAGTATCAGCGACACCGCAGAGACCGAATCCAGAGCTCAGAAGCGTCGAACCACTCTTGATGTCCGCGACCGCAGCGTCCGCATCTTTAAAAAGCTTGGATTGTCCTCGCACTGCCAATGCTGCCCTCGTTGTGCTGAATTGGCGCGGCGCTCTAACTGTGAAGCTGCTTCCCCAGGCAAGAGGCCTCGCCCTTTGGAATTTTAATATTTTGGACATGATTGCTGTGGTGTGCGGTTTGATACAGCCATGATGGACAGCTCGTCATAGTTAAAAGAGTAGTTCGGGGGCAATAATGGGTCCGAGCCTCCCACTCTCGGCCACAAAAGTAGGTCCGCGAGGACGTCATTCTCGGTGGGAGAACTGGCACCGAACCGCTTGGTCTGCCGGACCCTGCATCTACAGATGGAAACTGCAGATGTCAGTGGATAATATTCTCCGTCGGTTGAGCTCGGTAGTGATCTGATGTCTAATCTTGTGATTGTCACCAAATGAATGCGGCTGGCGGACTATCTTTGATCCTAATGAGTCGGGCAGCATCTTGAGGCGACAATAATTTTTGGATCAAGGCCAGATCAAATACGTCAGTATCAGTTGCACTACTTTGTGGACCTCTCCATGAACTACCTCCGCAATAGCAACAGCGATAGGCATGCTTTTAGTCATAATAAACCTGTCGCGTACCCACGCTGCATCTCACGGCTATTTGTGGATCAACGCAGATCGATCATCTAATGCAAGGAAACTCAATTGTGCATAAAGTCAAATACGAATGTAGTTGGGTATTATCTATAGTCTAAACGGTACTGAATCAAGAGAACCAAAAATCCACTAATGGATAGGCTCATGACGGAAGCGGTTGGACTCCCATCCGTCAATCTCGTCAACGTGAACCTCTCGAACAAGCTTGTAACCACCAATCTTGGGAAGAATGACAGCCCAGACCAACCAGTAGACGGCTCCAGCCACCAAGATACCAATACCAACAACACAGTGGATGTAGTAAGGCATACTCTTGTACTGGTTCTGGCTGGGATCATCGGGAGCGATGAAGGGAGCAATCACCAGGTACATGTTGCTGAGCATGAAGAAGACGGCAACAGGAAGGCTGGCCTTGATCGGAGGGTTCCAGTTGTACTTCTGGCGGTGAAGGTAGAGATGGACAAGCCCACCAGCGACAAAGGTATTGACAATGGCGAGGGGGTAAGAGATGAGGCTACAGAAATGGTTAGCAAATGATACGCAGGCAAATGCGACGGAGGATACATACTTGAGAATGAAGTTGTAGGCATCTCCGGGAGGAGGAGCCAGAATAACAATGACACAGATGACCCAGTGCTCGAAGAGACCAGCGAGGGGGGCGTTGAAAGGTCGGTTGCTAGCCCAGAGACGAGAGAAAGGAAAGATACCCTCACGACCAAGCTCCTGGACAAGACGACCCTGGGAGAAGATGACACTCAGGACGTTGCCGAAGGCGGACAGAGCGACAAAAACTGACATGGCACGCTCAGCAGCAGGGCCCATGACGTTACGGAACAGAGAAGCAGCAACAAGACGCTCCGAAGCGATGATCTCAGCCTTGGGAACGGCAGCAAAGTAGGCAATGTTGACGAGGATGTAGATGATTGAGACAGAGATGATGGCAGTGGGTGCGGCGATCTTGAGGGTTCGCACGGGGTTGCGAGTCTCGCTGAGAGCATAGTTGGCATTGCTGTAACCGACGAAACTCCAGATAACATTGTACAGAGCTGTGACAACTCCATAGGCGCTACCGGTGGTGCCCTCAAAGGCGTTGCGGAGGTTGTCGGGCTTCTCGTCAATCTTGAGGTGACCACCAAGAGCGACGAAACCGCAGATGATCATGATAAAGACGATGGCGAGCTTGATCAATCCGAGGGCGTTCTGCAGACGGAGACCCCACTTCAGAGCGGTACCATGGATGAGAAATGCGGTGGTGACACAAGCCAGACCAATGGCTCGCTGGTTCCATCGGTCGACCTCCTTGTTGGCAGCGTGGAGGATGTACTCGCCAAAGACGACAGAGTTACCAGACGCCCAACCCATGAGGATAACATAAGAAGCGTACATGCCGGTGACGAGGAACTTGGGCTTGCGGTAGATGAACTCGAGGTAGTTCTTCTCACCACCGTTCTTGGGGATACCGGTTCCCCATTCGAGGTAGACGGCGGTACCGGCAGCGGCGATGATGGATCCGACAACCCAGATCATGAGGGCCAGACCGGGACTTCCAAGGAGGGCGAGGATGGAGCCAGGAGTGGCGAAGATACCGGTTCCAATGACACGGTTGAAGATGAGCATAGAGGCACTCAAGACACCAATCTGGCGCTTGGCATCGGCGGCATGCTGAAGACGACCTGGTCATGTTAGCGACTGTTTGCTGTTCAACCTAACCTGTAAACATACCCTCTTCAGTGTCTGAGCCTGAGCCGACATAGTGAGTTTTGTTGGCCTTGGGGTCAAGACCCTTGAGATCGTCTTTACCCATGATGACTGTAGAGATAGATGTAGCAGTCTAAGAGATAGAATCCAAACTCGACTGAAGAACCACAATGAAGAGGGGAGGGATCCCCTCCTTTAATAAGAGGATCCATCAACTCAATCCCCATCCCCCATCCC